>JAQGBT010001298.1:0-33764 GCA_034698585.1 Disparrhopalites patrizii
GATGAGGAGGATGAGGAGGATGAGGAGGATGAGGAGGATGAGGAGGATGAGGAGGATGAGGAGGATGAGGAGGAGGATGCCACCAGCGGTGGCATGCTTTCATTGCAAATACTAACAGGGAGAACCTCAAACCAGAAATACAAGCTGTGACATGTTTCCTCTGATTATTGCTCAGTGTGTGCAGGAGAATCAAGTCCTCCACCCTCCCTCCCTTTTGCTCTGCCCGAATGTATGTATGTATATCTATATACGGGAGGTATAATCGGAGAATAAAAATGCAAGAGCGGAAGACAGCGTTGCTTGGAGGATGTCGTTTGGTATTATACATAAGTATTATCATGACTATTACTCCCGTGGATGGTGGGAAGGATGAAAAGGAGAGTTGATTCTGACTCGCAATGTGTTTAAATACTGACAAGTATATTTTTTGGGGTGTCTTCAGCCAGGAAATAATACATGGGTGGTGACACGTCCGGAGATGAGTCATGTGTGTGTCGGGACTCGTGCAGGAAACCGCATTTATCACATTGGGTTCCGGAGACGGACAAATAATCCCGGTTGTGCCTCCAGAAAAATCGTGACTCTGTCCCGCACTCCGTGTCTCTTTTCTCTCTCTGTCTCTCTCTCCCTTTACCACTGGCTCCCTTCATACTCTCTGATTCTGTCATCTCGATTTACCATTTATTTTTTTACGCTTAATAAAATTCAACCAACGGCAACAGGAGGGATCGCGTGAACGGGGGATAAAAGGAACAATTTTGAGGGGGGGAGCTTTCATATTCATACTGGTTCCTCTTCTTTCATGTTCTGAACGTACAGGACATGCCTTTTATAGGATTTGATGCACTGGGAAAAAGACGTAAAAGGAGGGAAATATTTTCACCCAGATTTCTATCTGGGTTGGGACGACGGTTTCAATTGGTTAATCCGAGATTCCAATCTAAAAATACTGCTGTCTCTTGGTAGCCAAGAAAAAATGTCTTTCAAAAGCTTCCATTAAGAACTATGGCATAGAGAGAGACTGTGGCAAGAGCTCCTATTGTTTCGCGACCCACCTTGCACAATCGTTTCTTCAATGGATATGTCCGCGGAAGCATCTACCTTTTCCGAAATTGTATGGTATGCCCCGGCATTGGAGTAGTAGTAACGACAAGCAATCCAGAGCACTTCTTCTTCGTCTTTCCCGCCTTCTTTCCTGAGAAAACATGTTTAAATATTAAATCTTCAATTACATTTCCCTCCAATGTGGGACATTGTCTCCCCATTTCCCTCTCCCTCTCTCTCTCCCTCATTCCGTCTCTAGGTTTCGGTTGAGATAGAGAGAGAAAAAAAATGTACAAACTTCCAAAATGCAGGGAAAGTAAGGGGGAAGAGCTGGGGAGCTTGAAGATGGTTTACTTTGCTCAGGGTTTCTTCTTTGGATTTTCGCATCATAATACTCTCATTTCACATAAGTATATTATATTTCATAAGAGGCATCATTTTTTTTAAAGTTACCTCCTTCTTTCTCTCTCTGCATGAGGGCTCTTTGATTGTAATCCGACGGTGTAGTGTGCGAAATGTCTACTGGTACATTTTATCCATGTCCCTCGCATACAATAATCATATTCCGTGCCTCGAGCCCAGCTTCCCCGTTTACTCACATTCAACCATTCAACGGCCTTTACATCTGTTGCAAGGCTTTTGGCTTCTACAGGAATAAGAGAAAGGCGGGAGAAAATAAACATTTCTCTCCCTTCCTTTCTATAGTCCCACCCTTTCGCTCTTGCTCCTCTTTCTTTCTCTCCCCTTTCTCTCTCTCTCACCCTCGTTCTATTTTTCATCGTGTATATGTCGAAGAATTTACTAGACCTCTTGAAGCTCGTCACCACGGGGTTTGTTCTCACTATTCAAAGTGTGTTTCGCCCATCCTTTCTCTCTCTCTCTCTCTTTCTCCATCTCTTCCATCCTCTCTGTCTTCATTCAAACGAGAATCAACTTCACTTTACGCCAGCATTCGTTTTATTGATGCACTTCGTGGTCATTAATGCAAATAGTCTGTCTTGCTTTTCTCTGCATCGAATACATCACTCTGAAAGCTAACCTGTGGTTCCTCTTTTCTATGGCCGTGGAACACGCACAGCCTGCTCTCCTTGTTACGAAGCTTCAGCCAGTTTTTTTCTTTGTGTGTGTCTCTCTCTCCTTCCCTTACTTTCTTTTCCGCTTTGCTTACTCACATTTCTATCTCTTTAATTTTTTTTTCTCTCTCTTTCCTTGTCTTTTTTACTTTGTCTCTTATCTTATTTTCTCTTTCTTTCTATGTCTACCTTGCTATCTCTCTCTTTCTTTCTATATATCTTGCTTTCTCTCTTTCGCTTGCTTTTTCTCTTTCTTTCTCTGTCTCTCGCTTGCTTACTCTCTTTCTTTTTCTCTCTCTCTTTCTTTCTCTCTCTTTCGCTTGCTGTCTCTCTTTCTTTCTCTCTCTCTTTCGCTTGCTTTCTCTCTCTCTCTCTCTCTCTCTCTTTCGCTTGTTTTCTCTCTTTCTTTCTTTCTCTCTCTTTCGCTTGCTTTCTCTCTTTCTTTCGCTTGCTTGTTCTCTTTCTTTCGCTTGCTTTCTCTCTTTCTTTCTCTTGCTTTCTCTCTCTCTTGCCCTGTTTTGCTGTCTCCCTTGCTTTTTCTTTCTTTCTTTCTTTCTCTTTCTTTTTCTTTCTCCTTCTCATTATCTTGCATTATCTTTCTCTCTCTTGCTCTGTTTTACTTTCTCTCTTCCTTTTTCTTTCTTTCTTTCTCTGTTTCACTTATTCCCTTTCTGTCTCTGTCTTGCTTTTCCTCTATTTTTTCTTTTAATCGTGCTTTCCCTCTATTTTTTCTTTTAGTGGTGCTTTCCCTCTTTCTTTATCTATTTTACTTTCACTCTTTCTTTATTTCTCTTGCATTTTCTGTCTCCGTATGCCTCCTTACTCCCAGACTGAATTCGCCTTGTTTGTAACGAAATTTTTGCTACCTCTCTTTCTTCCTCCGTGTAATTCTTATGCTTTTCCCGTGTACATCTTCCTCCCATATGTTTTTTCTTGCTGTCTCTCCGTCGCTTTGCACGTAATGTGTGGCTTTCTCTTGGAAAAGTCTGGCAAAATAATGTCCTCTAAAGCATGTAAGGTTTCCCACACGAATGTATATGTCATTGAGGGGTTCCGAGTTCCGAAGGGAAGGGAAAAGATAGCGTGAAAAGAGGGAAAGAGTGAGGGGATGAGAGAGGAAGACGGAGGAAGACAGAGAGAGAGAGGGAGAAAATGGAGAACTATAGTGAGTGAAGAGGGAGAGAGGGAGAGAAAGTGAGTACGAATGTGAGTAGTATATAATTCGAGGATATAAAACCACTTTTATTGCCCAGTGAAATGAATTCCATGGCGGATGGGACCGGCACATACTCTCGCTCAAAACTCTCTCTATCTCTCGGTCTCGTTACCACTCACTTACAGCACACACACACGTCTGTTGACTAATACCAAATGCCAAGTATCCTTTCCCATGGCCACTTAAAATGTCTACATTTGTAATTGTAATGTTTATTCCGCTACATTTAAACAGGCTCTTCATTTAAATAAACGGATCGCTCTAGCACTACTAAACAACCACTTGTACTTTTGGAAGCGTGTGCTCTAGGAGATGGATAGATAGATGGGGAGATAGTGGGAGACATGCCTCTCCAGTACGGCTGGAACAAACCACAAAAACCGTGGAAAGAGATAGGGTGAAAGAGTGGAGGGAGAGGGACATTGTGAGAGAGAGAGAGAAAAAAAAAGGGTTTCGTGCTTGGAGAAATTCAAAGAGAGAGAAAATCTTTCCCATAAATTCTCAATGTTGAATGATAGGATTCGATGTGCCATTTAATTTTTTTTCACTCTTTCTCTTCGTTCCATTAAAATTTATTCTTTTTCATGTATTTTTTCTCTGTGTAGGTGGATACTATGCAATTGAGCCGAAGGACAAGAAACCACGACTTCTCATTCTCAACACAAGTCTTTACCACAAGAAGAGCAGTCGGATTGCGACGAATGACAATGACCCAGCGGGTCAATTCCGTTGGCTCACCAAGATGTTGAAGCAAGCCAAAGAGAGGTCGGAGACGGTGTACATCATTGGACATATTCCCCCGGGAAACCCCGAGCGCTACTTGAGCAACCGGCTGGGAATTGCGTCCTACCAAGACAGCTTTACAAAGAGGTACATACTCAAAGTTTCCTTGCAAAAAAAAAACTTTATATGCAAAAAACCAACTCAAAATTAATCAAATACCCAAACTCTATATGAATGTATGTTGAAATATCGTACTATCATACTACTTTCGGTGTTTCTAAAAAAAGAAGAAAAATTCGACATTTTTATTCTCCAAACTTTATCCGTTGTATTATCGACACTGAAACGCATTTGGCTAAAACTTACATTTAAAAGCAAGCTGTTTTTACAACCGTGGGAAATCCAGGGGATACGAGGTAGCTTTTTTTCCTGGCTACGAATAAAAAAAATCCACTTTAAATAGGGCGAACAAGAACAAGAAGAAAAAGTTGTTTTTTTTTTCAAGGAGCAAGAGGAACTTTCAGTACACACACGCTCACACAGTCATGATTAGCTTACATTGAGATTCACTGTTGAACCACTTTTCCCCTGTTTCAACTCACTCCCTCTTGGGTCTCATGCATTTTAATTTTAATTCTTTTTTTTACCTTCTATTCACGCAATTGACAGAATTGGAGGCTTTACCGGAACGAAACGAAGACGGTATAGGTACGGGCATGGAAAGGGGAAATTGGACAGAACTGCCAATAAAATTATACAATACAAGGAGAAAGTAGAGGAAAAGGGGAGAAGTAAAAAAATCCAGGAAAAAAGGAGACAAGAATAGAGGCAACGTAAAGATGAAGGACAGAAAAAATAGGAAACTGAAACAAAGTAAATGGAGAAAGTACATTGAAAGCAAATGGCGAAATCGCGAAGAAAGCAAACAGACAAAATTCAAAGAAAGCAAACGAAGACAGCGCCGAGAGAGCAAATGGAGAAAGTAAACGGAGAAACCACAGAGAAAGTGAATGGAGAAAATACAGAGAAATTAAATTCAGAAAGCGGAAATACGAACAAAAGCGAGAGGAGAAAATGCAGAGAAAGTAAATGCAGAAATACAGACAAAAAAGTGAGGAGAAAGTTCAAAACAGAAATTAAATGAATTACAAAACAGAAAAGAAAATATCCTGATTGTAAGAGAGAAAGAGTAAATAGTTACATCAACAAAGGAATGAGTGAAAGCAAATTCTCTAGAGAAAAGAACGGTAATCTCAGGAGACAAAATAGGAAAATAACAGAGAAAGAATCAGCATTGGAAAAGTAAAGGGAAGAATATAGTTGCGCATAGAAAGATTAACGCCACTGAAATAAGGAAATTAATAAAAGCGGGAAGAGAAATAAACTAGGCCATCGGAGAAAGTGAGTGAAGAAACGGAAGAAAAATGAGAGAGGAGAAGGATAGAAGACAGAAAAATGAAAATCTGGGAAGAATACCCAAAATTCTGAGGAAAGGAGCCCACCAGATATTGAGAAAACGATAGTGATGGCGGAATACCTACGTCCTAGGAAATAGACTTAACATTTATAGAGTGAAAAGGAGAATAAAAACCACGAGGAAGTCTCCTATATATTTTTTTTATCCCCCATCCCCCGTATATTTAGTATCTACGTGAAATGCATTCGGGGTTTGGAGTGAGCATGAAAAATTCCTTCCTCTCATCCAAGCAAATTTTTCACCACCTCCCCGTCCGCACCTTTCTCTTATGGGACGACCTTATGCACTTTACAAGGTGGGGTTCTCTCCATTCACCAAAAAAAATATCGTATGCTATGGTAATGTGGAAAAGCGACATCAAAGTGATTTATCATGTTTTTTTGTCTTATTCATCTTCTTATTTCTTCTCCTTGTCCTCCTCCACCTCCTGCACCAGACATAGTGCAAGGACTCATTCCAGGACGTGTTTTTGACACACATCAACTTTATACACACGCACATTGACCAAAAAAGGCCCTTTACCAGTATGTTCTGAGTATTTCCCTGTGCAACAGAAGAAAATGTGGGTAAAGGGTAAATGCGAGCTCAATGTTTTGAGAATACAATTTCCATTCGTTATACCTATGATTAATGTACAAATGTTTAATGTACGTGTAAAAGACTAAATGCCCGTAAAAATCGAAGTTAATCCGACACAACAATGCATTTTTTAAATACATATTTTTAAACAAATCCGAGGTCACTGCACCACAAGGGAGGAGTACCTGTGACATTTTCTAATTACTTGGAGGTGGTACAATTTTTTTTTTCGGCGAGAAGAAAGGGGAGAAACTTAATTCGAGAATGCCATGGGTGTGTCCCTAATTACCATAGGCGTCCGTGCCTCCTTTTCCCTTCATCTTAATGTTCATGTATGCAGGCGTTACACACTTTTTTACAGTTCTTTCTGAGCTGAAAAAAAAAGTTTTCCCTCCTAGAAACAAAGTAGGAGAGGAACACAATTCGAAGAAAGGGAAAGGCGACCAAAAAATGTGGGGGGGGGGAATTTCCACGTTAATACGTGTGGGTGTGCTCCAACATATGTACGTATAAAAATCAAATGTAAACAGGTATGCGTAAGAGTTTTTGATCTTTCATTCTCTCCCACTATACCCATATCACTCCATCTTGTCAGCTAATGATTACTGGCAGGCTTGACTGGTGATGAAAAGACGGGAATGTGGATGAAAATGAGAAGCTCGTGATAACGCCTACTATACCGGCATACGAAATGTGTGAAGCATGTAGACATGTGTAATATTAATGAGTGTATTAACCATGATACATTGTTTTTCATTTCCCTTCCAGGTACATTGAGTTGGTACGGGAGTTTTACAGTGTGATAGCAGGACAATTTTTTGGCTATTTCCATTCTGACTCATTCCGAGTATTTTACAAGAGACAGGGTAAGTCCGAGTTATTGCTTTTTAATAAAACTAAATCAAAATTTTAAACAAAATTGGAATTAGTGTACGACGTAGTATAATTGCTTACGCTAGAAGGCACTTGTACCGTAGTATGCAGTAGAAATATTCCAGTAGCCCTACAAAATGGGGCGACCTAATGGGTCAACATAGAAATGGATCCCTTGCATTTCCACGTGGTTCTCTTCAAATTGATGCGGAGAGAGACGGGGTAATTCTTACCGGAAAGTAGTACAAGTAGTGAAAGTAATAGTGGAGAGTAATGCTAGTCATACAAATGGTAGTGGCATTAGTAGCAGTTGTATGCAGTAGAAGAAAAAGGTTGTATGTGCATATGTATACATATGTGTATATAGCCTTTCATATTAAATGTGCCTTGGAGAAACTGCAGTGTATTACACTCTGTATGTAGAATTATGATTGCATGGATGTAGTTTATGGTGAAGAGAGCGAAAGTAATGTCATGAGCGAAGGGAAACTATTTTAGATAACAACCTACATGCTTTCATGTTGCTTTCTCTGGGCACAAGCTAAAAAAATGGATGTTTTGGGAGGGAAGAGAAATATATAGGGGAAAGTTGGTTTTTAGCTTGTCCGCACTTTCTCTCTTTCCCGCTTTTTTTACCCTCTCTTCTTTGTCTCTCTGTCACTCTTTGCACCTCTATTTACTCCCTTCTCCCTGTGTCCCTCTTTCACTCTCTTTCCATTTCTCTCTATTCCTTTCTCCCTGTGCCTCACTTTCACTCTCTCTCTATTTCTCTCTATTCCCTTCTCCCTGTGTCCCGCTTTCACTCTCTCTCTCTCTATTTCTCTCTATTCTCCTCTTCTTTGAAAACCTGAGTACAGCTTTCGCCGGCACGGTGGTGGCAGTGTACGTGTAGATCCTGCAGTTACATAAAAGTTTTTTTTTTCTTTTTGCATGTCTATACATGTAGAAGGGAGGGAAAGTGGAAGAGAGAAAGTGTAAAGCCTCACGTTGAGTGTGACGGTAATTGAGAGATGGAAATCAGACGCTTGGGTTCTATATAAAGCTTGTACTACATATATGATACATGTATATATCATGTACCATGACTTTTACCCATTTCTCCACGTACTTGTTTCCTTTCCATGTCTTTTTTTTTGCTTTCTTTCTCTTTGATCTTGAAGCTTTTTGGAAGTACTCTACATTTTGATACTTTGTCTCTCTCTCTCTCCACTTCTCTCCCCCTTCTTTCAGTGGGGATTACCAGTACATCTTGTCCTCCCACACGTTGTTATCATTATTATTATCATTATTTTCCCCGCACAGATAAAGACCAAGGGAAGTTTTTAGCACGCGATCCAATTTCGTACCTGTTCATTGCCCCAGCCGTGAGTCCACGAAAGTCAGTACTGGCTGACGAAATCGGTCCCAATAATCCTGGGATACGTCTCTATCAGGTTTGTTGACTTTTTTTTTAAATATTTTTGACGAAAAATATTGACATGAAATTGCATTTCAAGTGTAATTTAAAAGTTTTTTTGGGAAAGTTTTCCCAAACATGTTTCAAGGTTGAGATAATTATTTGAAATGACGGAATTTTGATTTCACTTTGCAGTACAACACAACATCGGGACAAATCTTCGACTACTCCCAGTATTTTCTGAACTTGACTGAGGCCAATGAACAAAATCGTGACGAATGGAAAATCCTCTACAATCTCACTAGTTACTACGATCTTCCCAATGTATCAGCAGCTTCTTTAAGTGACCTAGCTTTCGCCTTAAATACAAAGGACAACCCTCTGTTCCCCAAGTAAGTTTCGCAACTTTCCCGATAGTTTTCCCTTTGTTTTCTTCCCTTTTCACTAAATTAAAACTGGATGATACTGCTTAATTGTCAGTAAGCAGTAAGTGTATCATGATCCCCTCCAAAAGGACCAATTGGTCCATTAAAACTCCGGTCGAACAATTTCAGGGGAAACAACAATGGGTTGTTTTATCAGGAAACTCTCCCTCCTCCCATTTAATTTCACACGTTCACCTCCTTTCAAAAGATTCATTTGAGCGTATGTTGAAGCGAGCCAGACATTGGGGGAAACGGAAATAGACGACACAAAGACCTTTGTATGTTTTCCTCGATTAAGTCGAGGATTTACAGGAGCGTATTCTTCTATATCCAATCAATTGGAAAATAATTAACTTCCTCCGTCTCCACACAGTTCGTGACTCAATAAATCAGTTTTTACTCGGGTGAAAAAAAATTGTGTTGTACTCCCTTAAATTCTACTAAAACTATTGGAGGTCCCAAAGTATTTCTGAGGAATGTGTGCGAACGACATACGTACAGGATGTCCTTTGACGATCTATATATACATACACATTACATGTACTCTGGACTACGACATATCAGTAAGATATGGTTGCTATAAAGTTGTTGAAATAGAAGTGACTGTAGTCGACCTCTTCGTTATTTATATCCTCAAGAATTTTTTTTCTTCTTCTAAAGAATTTCATGCACTTGACTTGTCCTCAGAGATCTGTTTGATATGGTACCGTCATCCGGTTTTGATGTCTCCCGTAATTGTCTTGGAACGTGGTCCATATGTACCTTTTCCCCGCTTTTTTCTTTTGAATTTTTTTTCTCCCTCTCACTTTCTATCTCACTTACTAGTTTTCTCTTTCTCTCTTCCTCACTGTCTCTTGTTACCTCTGCCTCTCTTTCTCCTTCTCTGACACTTTCATTCTCTCTTCCTCTCACTCTGACTTTCTCTTTCTCTCGCTTTCTCTTTCCCTCACTCTCTTTGGCTCACCGTCTTTTTCATTCTCTCTCCTTCTTTCTCTCAGTTTCGCTTTCCCTCGTTCTCTTTCTCTCACTTTCTCTTTCACTCTCTCTCTCTCTCTTTCTCTCACTTTCTCTTTCACTCTCTCTCTCTCTTTCTCTCAATTTCTCTTTCACTCTGTCTCTCTTTCTTTCACTTACTCTTTCACTCTCTCTTTCTCGCTCTTACAATTTTTTCTTTCTCTCTCACTTTGTCTTTCTCTCTCTCATTTCCTCTTTCTCTCACTCACTTTCTCTTTTTCTCTCTCTCACTTTCCCTTTCTCTCTCTCAATTCCTCTTTCACTCACTTGCTTTTACTCCTTCCCTCTTTCTGACTTTTTCTTCCTCTACGTTTTTCTCTCTGACTCTCTCGCACTTGATCTTTCTTTCATTTCCTTTCTCTCATCTGAATCCTTCCTTTTTATTTTTCAATGACTGCTTTATCTTAAAAGAAATCTGTGCTGTTTATTACGGCTGAGGGATTAAAAATGATGGTTGTTTTTGTTCCTCTAATGTGTGGGTGCCTACATGGCAAATAAATTGGTACTACTAATAATAATGATTGTGACATTGCAGGTACTATCGTGCCAACTCCGTGGGTTACCTGGATGACCCCAAGTCCTGCAGTAATCTCTGTCAAAGAACACACTTCTGCGTCATCACGAACGTCGACCAAACTGACTACGAGAGATGTATTCAAACCGTCTTGAGCACATTTGGCTCCGCCTATCGTCACAGTGGTGAAGGGAGGGCCTTCATTCTCTTCGGTCCCCTCCTCCTCGCCTTCACGTCCGTAGTCCGGTGGGGTTTCTTCGTCAGAGCATAAAAACAAAAAAAAAACACATTTAAAAGAAAAAAATAAGTGTAACATAAAAAAATACAAAAAATTTGAATCGGAAAAAGAAAAGAATATTATATTTGAAAGGTGGAAGATTAGGAAGCAGAACAAAAGATTATTATTATTATAGTATAAAATTAACATTGCTACTGTTATACTATTACTATATAAAGTACTATTTCCCACTTTCTTTCATGATGTAACTACATTAAAAATTAACTTTTAAGATTGGACAAAACCATCCAATGACATATAGGTATTGTACATAATAAGGTTGTAAAATATGAATGTATACACAATTGTTGATTTTTCTCTATATGTACATACATGCATATACATATTTATCTTCCCCACTTATTTATTTGTTTTGCTCAAACGTCTTCCCATTGTACTCAAGCTTTCATTTTAGAAGTTAGAAAGAGAGACGATGATGGAGGGAAAACAAAGAAATATTTATTTTGCTTCAAAGTGTTCCTAATAGATTGAGGATATATGTATGTATTTGTATAAAAAAAAGGATAGGAACAACCACGAAAAAAAAAACTTAGTTACTCTTTCTGCTCTGCTACTTGGTAAAAAGTGTCAATCAAATTTTCGGGGGTTTGGAGAGGAAAGTTTGTTTTTCTAGAAGCTATTGTAAAACACGTTATTGCTATTACTACTATAAGGGACTATAGTGCTAAAAAACATTGTTGTTACATCGTTAATTCTACAAGTACTTATACATGTTTATATGTAACATTGTGAATGTTTTCTTGTTGTAATGCGTAAGTATGTGTGTGTGTGATTCCCCGAGTATATTTTTGCATCCTTAAACTCCCAGAAACTTGATACTAAAAAAATCCATAAAATAATGACTTAAAATTGGCTACGAAACCCTTAGAAAAATATAAAGTCGTTGTTCAAAGTTACTCTTATTACCATGATTTTGAATGAACCCTCCCCCACCCCAGAAAACATGTTGTGGTAAATAATGGAGGGAAATGGAAATCTCTGGAAGGAGAAAGGGAGGAATGGAGAGATTGGCAGACGAAGACGAGGAAAAGAAAACACTTTTTCCAGGACAATGGGACAAGTTCATATAATAAGGGAGAGTTGTCTTCTTTCCTTTTTCTTGTTCATAAAGGCACAAAAGAGCTTTTCAACTTTCTCCCCAATAGCTATACTTACACATACTGTAAATACCGTTGAAAGAGAAAGGAAGAGGAAGAATAAGGGGGAGGGGGAGAGGAGGATGGATGAAAGGGGGAAAGGAAAGAACAAAAAGCCTCTGGAACAACAACTCCAACAAGGATCCCGCTCAGCAAGATGTCTTTTTTTTGTGTCTCTTTCCCTGTCGCTTTCAATTTACTCTTTGGGAAAACACAAAAGAAGTGTATAAAGTTTTTTTTGGAGAAATTGTCACCAAAACTATTAGTTGCACTCCATTATATTCGAATGTGTTATACACAAAACAGTTGAAGAGAGACACTTGTTGTTGACCAGTACACTTGCTCAGGTACGGGCCTTTCCACACGGCTTTCACCTTTCCGTATGCATAAGCCTAAGCCATTTTTTATTTTTTTATACCATCTTTTTTTATATATCTATAGCTTGCCAACAAATCCACACATTTTTTTGGGCCTCATCTCCCATGAAATGATGATGAAACATGTAAAGCGCATCCATATTACATCACTACAGAATCTTCTCCCATGTGAGAACTGTAAACAATGACAGTAAAAAAAATTGTAAAAAATATCTCTAAAAAAACAAGTTTAAAAAAAAGTCTGGAAAACTATTGGCATTCCCATTTGTCAGTTCAGCTACAATTTGTTTATAATTATTTCATAATTATATTTCCAATGGAAAAAGACGTTGCATGCATTTTCCCCATTTTTTTTGCAGACAGAACGCCTTCTTAATAGCTCGCTGTTCGTGTGTATTTTCTCATAAGGAGAAGTATTATTAATAAAAAATCCAAACGCCGAGACAAATTCTGGAAGTGATTATTGTACTTAATTGCTTCTAACTTGTAAACCTTTACTGCTCTTTTCTTACATTTTTTTGGAGAATAAAGAAAGGAAAATTATTACTGCTGCCACCCATACCTCCCTTGTATGAATTAACTTGCTCTTTCCTTCTTTTTCAGGTAGGTATAAGTTATAAAAATTTAGTGTTTCATGGGAAAAGTCATAATAGCGATGATTATTACCGTTATGATTTTCAAACAGAAAATGCGGGAAGTACAAGAGCGCATATGGTTGTGGGGGTTGGGATTTCCCTTTTTCTCTCTCCCTCCAAGATATTTATCGTTTGCCTTATGCAAAAAGTCGGTCGGGTTCTACTACTCGTATTTGTTTATGTGACAATTTAACTGCTTTTTACCTTTTTAAAGGCATCTATAAATCACTGCTTGCTTTGCTTTCCCCTGCCTCCAGTACAAATGTATGAGGGTTATTCAAGCTTTCATTTTATATTATCTGGGGCTTCCTACTATATATATATTATATTCCCTATGTGGACTAAAGTGAGGGAGGAGACTATAGCTTGTAAAAGTTGTAGGATCGTTTGTGTGTGTACATGTCATTATACTTTCCCCGACGTAAGGATTTTATAGCCCTGGAGCCAGGCAAATTGAGGTGGGGCATGATTCTCCCTCTCACCAGGGCTTAATTTCCTCTCTCATTCCCTGTTTACTTTCTCTACTAATTATGATTATTACACTTTCACGATTTTTTTACAGTGAGAAACCGAACATTGAATGACAGGTAAATTTGTCCCTTGAAAGCCACACGCACAAACCAGACTAATTGGAAATCGGGAAAGTAAATTTGATTCGGTGAATCGAAATCGTGTGAATGAGCCAGTGCTTTTTTATGCAAAGATAATATTTTTGAGAATTTTAAAAGAATGTTTTCAAAGAAATTTAACCCCCAAAAAATGAGACATACTGTGGAAAACTCTGGTGCACTAGAAAGTTTTTATTTTGTTTAGAACTCCGACTCAATTTTGAAAACTGAATTATATTGTACATACAGTAAAGGGGATTTTATGCAGGTAATATGTATTTGCGAACAAAAGGTTAAATATACGGCTCACAAAGGCTAATAATAGTATTTCATCGTAGGTAGTTCATTTGGCAGCATCAAGAATGCAAATAAGGTGCTTTATATACAGTCATTATTAACGAGCTAAATATTCTCGTTTGTGTCAAAAAAGGAAGAAAGTCGGAAATAATAATACATATTTTTATTAAATAGTTAGTTTAATTGTACTGCTGTATTAATATTTCCTCTCTATTTATGATGAGGTAATTTTTAGGTACATTTATGCATTTCCTTCTAAAGATTTTTCCAAGCTTCAACTCACCAAATTGTCGTGACAAAACGATTGAAATCGAACAACGGTACACATTGTTTTGGAAGCACGTTTTTGAGAACAACATTTCAGTATCGAATTCATTTGAAATTATATTTCACTATTCACAATAATAAATTTGGTAAATATAGAGTTTTTTTTTACATATAAAAACATAAGAGGCAATACATTTAAAAGGTAGAAGCTCTCGGAACTTTTCCAGCCCAAATTGTACTAATCCGAATGCTCAGGCTAAGAATCATGGGGGTGACTCCCCATTTTTGTGTCCCAGTACTACATACATACCTGTGGAATTTTGAAAGTCGATGAGAGGGAAAAACAAAGTTATGGTGATGGAGTGGAAAGTGTTGGTTCCATTCCTGTCATATAGTTTTTTTTTATAATATACCTACTAATATTTATTAATCATTTTTAAAGTCTTTCTTTTTGGAGGAGGTAAATGAGTTATGAGCCAAAGAGAAAGCTGCAGAAGAAAAGGAAGTCGAAAAATATGGGGGAATCGAGGCTTCATACAATACCATACATTCATGTATGAATTGTACGCCATATATATATACGATTGCATAACCCTGTTTTCACAAATATAAAAAATCCTCAACGTTCTCGCAGCCATTGCACCGCATTAATATTATGGCATTCGCCAAGAGTATTTTCCCAAAAAGGGTTTTCCACAAAGAAAACATAAACCAGCATGAACATAACATGGAGGGGAAAGTCTCGGGAGAATTCCAATAAAACTGCCACTATTTCATGAAGGAGAGGCACACTTTTTTTTTAAAGGACCCTCTTTTATTCAGGAATTCCAGCATTCTCACAATACAAAATTCACTTGGGTTTGCATTATTCACAAACAAAACATACACCGTTCACCCATTGTCAGCTTGTAGTACCCCAGTCTGTTTTTAGGACTTTCTCCTCAAGTAGGAGGGAGAGAAAGGTGGAGATGGAAAAGGAATGAGAGAGAGAGAGAGAAAGTCGGGGAATGGCGGGGGAAGAAGAAAGTGAAAATATTCCAGTGGTAATAATAATATGAGTGGAATCAGGGAGAGAAAGATGTGAAAAGTGGAGGAAAGTATGATCACAAGTTGTTTATCTCGGTGTGTGGACATTTGAATCCTATGCATAACATGGAGAAGCCCAGGGAAAAGTGTACATGGAGCGTCGAGTATTGTCATTAAAATGGGGAATATTATATTGTTGATGATAAATGAAATGCCAACAACTTGTATTGTTCCAGCACACAAGTTGTGTACACGTTTTATATATGCTCATTGTCCCTTCAATAGCCGAGTCTCTCCATGTTCTCCAGACACTCTTCCCGCTCAAGTTTACATGGCTATATGTATACTGATGCAAACAAAGCATTCCTATACAGTCCTGGGAAAAGTTAATCCCTTGCTGTTTTGTATGAAATGACGGGATTTATTTATGTTGCGTTGTCTCGGAGTCAATGCCAATGTATAAATTTTGTTCAAAAACCGATGTAGAACTATAAGAAACGTTATGGATATTAATTAAAACTGGCATACCTAATATTAAAAAATATGCAATCGAACAACGTGATACGACGGGGCAATATGAAGAAAATGGCTGGCTTATACATAATTTACGTCGGTATACATACATATATGTATATGTGGATAGTATTCTGTGAGCAAAGAAACAACAACGAACAATACAAAAGGGGAAATATTTTTTTTTAACGAAATTAATTAACGTGGATTTAATCTTTCCTCCAGCTGTTTACGTATTTCCTTTTTGGAATAAGAAAAGAAAAATCGCTTGAAGCGCTATCTCTATTTACTCTATTAAACTCTTGTATGCCAATCTGTTTCAACTTTCCCCCACTTTCCCCTGTTCAGACAGTTATTTATTCTTTTAATATCTAATATTTAATATCAACAATATTTAATTATGTGTATTCTATGGTAGTTCCCCAGGAATGTCAGACAACTGGCACAGAGCCATTGATGGGATAAATGTTGGTAGAATATAGGATGATGTGTCAACACTTTTGTGTATTACGTCCTAAGACGTGGCTGAATCTACTACTCCTCCCAAATGAGTGAAAGTGAAGGTAAAATTAATGCTGATGGTCTCTCTTGATTATTTAATAGGTGAAAGTATTTCTTATTGCAATTGTGTGCTTCAAGTTCCTCATGATTTGGGAAGATGCTATTTAAAGGGTGTTAAACCATTGATTAAAGATTACTCATAGGAATTAACTCATAACTATAGCTATTAAATAAATAATCATTGTTGCGTAAAGTAACTTCTCTACCTTTGATGTCAAAAAAAAACACTGTAGATATTACATGAAAAATTATGAAGGTACGAATAAAGAAATCGTTCGAATGGTGATCTTTTACTTGCAGTTGTGGTGTGGTTCAATGTCACTAGACTCCTTAAGGTTATATGTAACTTGTTCTGTCTACAAGGGTTATACTTGATAGTTAAGGGAAATTAAGCTAATTATTTTTAATTCATAAATACCTATATGTGTATAAGAATATGAAGGGAAAGAAGAGCTAGGAAATATGGAAAGTATGATCAGTTATGATTTCATCAGTGTGATACAAATATTTTTCAAAAATTTGGGGAATGATATTAAAATGCAAAAAGTTCGTATGTCTGTCGTGTAAATACTACATTGTATATAAAATTCGTTAATCATGATATTAAATGCATATGTACTTAATTACAAAAAGAAATAAACAATCGACAATGTGTCAATAGCAACGTTGGAAGGGAAAAAAACAAAACATTATGTGTTTGTAATTTTGATCGATTGTGTACTATTACAATGTACCATGACTCTGTACCGCTTATTCTATTTGATAAAATCTGTATAAAAAAATTAATGTTAACCAATATATTTTAAGTAAGTTTAGCTGGTTGTATGATGTAAAAAGTCAATGTGGTGGTGGAGGAAGTTGGCCATAAAGAGGTAAGGGATATAGGAGGAGATTTTTTATTCATTTTTCTTGGCATGCATTTCAATCTCCCCTCTACATACCCTGTATTATTGTGAAACTATATATATTATGTACTTCTAATTATTAAGCTGCCCTAAAAATTGCATATTATAATTTAAACAAAATGCATTAAATACGTCTTTGTCAAATAAATTTGAGTACGCTGAAAATAAAAATATTGTATTTGTGAATGGAAGTACTTAGACACCATGGGCGGCATTTATTCCACATCCTCGCAAGATTATTTAACTGAATTCATTGGCCAAGTAATATGTCTATTTAAAATGTATATAGTCAATTAGGTATCTATTCCAGTGTCCCAGTATTTTCAAGAAACGCCGTTAAAACAAACATATTTTTTCGATTCAATGAATACTCTTTTATTTGGTTAATTAAATTGAATTGAATAAAGATCGCAACAATAATAATTATTTCTCCAGTAATGCGAATTACTAGAATCTCGATATCTAGAGGTTTGCGCGTGCAATAACAATGTCAATTACATTTTACAGTCTAGAACCTTGAGGCGTTGGAAAATTAAATACTCACGAATTAATATACATATGCATTCATGCATATACCCATACAAATTACATTTATATAGATTCCAAGAAGTAGTTGTAATAATAAGAAACATAAATAATTATTTATACAAAAGCGACAGATTACGAACAATAGCGGTTCTTCAGCAAAAAAATGAGGTAGTTCTTTCAAGGGCTTTTTCTTAACTAAATCTGGTGAGAATTTCATATTCTTTCTTCCATTTTTGTTTCACGTCCACAGTAATTACCAAAAGAGCTTCGACCGTCTCTTCGAGGGCCATCATACGGTGAAACTTGTTAGGAAATCAATACGTCTCGGCACTGAAAAACTAATTGTAGTTTTGCAAACACTATTTTCTTCATCAACATCATCAATACAAAATTATTTGTACGTACTCGTAATATATTTAAAAAAAATATCTGCTCAACAGTGGAAAAGTAAATGTTACTGGAGATTGTACACACTTGCGGAACCCCTTTGGAGTACTTTTGTGAATACAGATAATACCAGCACATATACCTGTCGTCCTAAATACTTAAATAGTAACCATCATAGTTGCATTTTATCAACTTATTTTGTAGCAAAAACTTATTCATAATAAATAATAATAATAATAAAATTATGTCACGGTAGACAGACAACAACCATTCACATACATCAGAGGTGCGAACGAAAATAAATTGGTTTTCAGTTGTACAAACACCTACAGAACATCAATACATCTGTAACTCCAATCAAATGATTATCCTTCAATAATTGTCTTCACATAGTATTTTCAGTAACCGATATCCATACGCCGTATTTTACGCTAATTTTTCCGCATTATATAGTCACTGACATTAATGAGTTAGAGAAATACAAAACTTATTTCTTTAACAATGGTTACAATTACACTACCTCAGAAATCGTGTGAAACAATAATATTAATAACAGTCTGCTTGCGAGAAGTTTTAAGCCTATTTAAACTTGATCAGATTTTAGCAACCATTGTTACATACTCATACACGTATGCATATACATATGTTTGTATACTGCGGCAGCAGTAGTACACGAAATCTATCTTGTACATTTTTACATCGTCAACATAATTATGTATGTACACTTTTCAATCATAACATTTAATATGATTCTTTCAGCGCTCAGCACAGAATGTTTATGCGAATTCGTTCAATTAATAACATAGAAAAAGCTCGACCGGCGGTACGAAAGTACAGTCAAATCTATGACGGTGACGGTTGTGATGTTTGTCTTATACAATCATGAGATGATAGTACAATATAAAGGTACTTGACTTACGTTCAATGAAAATACCATGATTATGTCTACAGTCACAACAAGGAAATACCGAAACACATGCAAAGGATGCATGTAACACGTAATATTCTCAACTACATTACTAATGATTCTAATGTAAGACTACCATGTATAAATATTGGGGAAAGAAAAAGAAAAATATTTTCGTTGTTTAAAACAACAATATTCTCTTCTTTAGACTTTTAGGCCAGGCTTTTACAGCCAATGAACCATGCACTGCAGATTGGTTTTCTGTCGTGTGACAGCATAACAGAAGGATACCTTGCAAGCGTCCCTCTCTAGGCCTTAGAACTGAGTTTGAATTGATGCTACACGAAAGATTAAACAAATTTGTCATTAAATTGTCACCAACTACCGAAATAGTCACTGAATAAAGTAGCCAGTATATACCTAATATCTACAATGAATTTACCTTTTTCCGTTGGAGAACCTAAAGTAAGAGAGGACAGCGATGAGGATAGATTGACGGTGGATGACACTGACAGCATGGAAGGGTACGGTTCTAAATCTCCCTCCTCCGAGGGTAAACAGGTTTCAACCATTGCCTCCAAGCAGTTGACGAACAGCTCCGCACTCTCCGCTGTACAGTTTGACTGCAACAATCATAAGTACAAGTATAAATTTCCCGAAAGTATATGTAAACGTCTTGAACACACATTTTCACAACCAATAGTATTTTTTCATAGAATAAAAAGAAAATTACTCTTGCGTGCAATATTCAAGACAAAACAGATATTATGCATTACTTTTGTAAAAGGTCCCGCAAATCTCCATAGGCCACCAAATCCAACTGATTGTAGATAATGAGGTTGCTGTTGCGATGGATCTTCTTGGGTAATCATATTTTGTATGATGTTTTGTACGGAGCTTAATATAACTTGATCATGACACAGGGATAATACATTTGTGATTTTGGCATCCAATAGAGTGTGACTGCATAAAAAAGTAAGATTACCATTCAATACATTCATTAATTTACCTCACCAACTACCACCCAGTTCCAAACGTGAAGAATATCTATACTTACATCACAGGAAAGACTTTGGGGAAAACGACAGAAGCTTCCGCCAAGTAATCGTACAGAACCCGCATTTCTGCTTCATCAGTTGTGTACTTGACCAGTGTGGCAAGAACTGTGAGTAAAAGTGCCTGCGTTTGTGTATCATTTACAACTTCAGGATCCAACAAGACGTTGTTTTCGTTGTTTGACACGCTCGCTCGTTTTCTTTCTTCTCCTTCCTAAATTTTTTACATGTTCGTAACACAACGCATGAGATCAAAACCAACAACAGTTTTTGGAATGATAGATGTAAAAGGTGGTTACATTCAAAGTGTTGAGTGCAGAGAAAGTTGTAACAGACAGATATTAATATACTTGTCATAGTCAAATATACTTGCAGAATTAAGCGTATAATCAAATTAAAATTTCGAAAAGCGTTCAATGTTCAAGAAAGATGCAGAAAAACACGTTTTACTGTGGTTACAAATGTTTGTACCTTCGAGTTGTCCTTAGTGGTAGGTACAGAAAAGGATCTCTGAGACTTGAAAAGAGCACGAGCCTGGCTCTAAGAATCAAAAAAAGATAAGACAAAGAACAGAGAGAGACGGACAAAGGCAATCCATTCAGAAAATTTTAAACTGGTAATAATAATAAAAAAAATCAATTTATATCGCAAATCATAAACCACCAGTAACTCATTTCTACTGCTTAATATAAACTGGCGAATCCACCATTTCGAGCTTGTCAGCTTAACCCGAATGAGGACTAATTTATGTTTACATATGTATAGATATATATAATGACACAAACAATTAGATCAGCGTTCTCGGTACATCGCCGGAATTTGTCTTTTTGATGGGGAATATTCACAAGTAATAGTAATTTACACCAGGCCGAGATGCAAACCAAAAAAGATCTGTACAGGCGGAGGAATAATAAGACAGTAATCTAATAATAACAAGAAATATAAGCACAAAGAGTCTCAAATATCGAATCTTCATATTTGATCGTGTCGTATAGTAATTCCAGTATGCAAGGTGGGCATTTTGGCGAAAAAGAAAAAAGTCAACAAAAATAGTGGCAGTGTAGTGCTCTTCTACAATCCACTGAATAGAGGATTAAAGAGGGTCACTAAAGACCGTTCTAGCACCCAATTCGCAATCACCATGACCAGAGGAAAAAAGGATGCCACACACAACTCTTTGGCTACAATCACGATATATCACTATGTATGAGGGAGACGTGAGATCGTGTTGTGGGGAACTCATCTCACTTTAGGATCGTTCCGGACAGGCATCGAGGCTGATCTATGTGACTTGAAGTCTCGAGGACACGACAAATCCAAGCTACGCCAGTTTTTCGCACCGCTCTGTACCTTCATTGTTTCATTCACCCGTGTGTAATATCAATTAATCACACTTCCAAATTTCCCAAATCCATGAACCAAGTAACAACTTACATTACGCGTTTTGCTAAAAAAAATTATACTCAACCCAAATTATAGCATTTCTATCATATTAAACATTCGGCATTCATTCATTTCACTAATTGACTAATTTATTACTGTGCGAGCTGAACTTAAAGTCTCCGCTTACTTGTTGAACGGCCGTCTGTTTATTTGGTGGACCCGTTCTAGCTTGTACTAAAGCTGATTGATCCAACAGATCCCAGGACTTTTGCCGACGATTTGTAGGAGATTTCGGACTCCAAGTCATGTTCTCATTTGACGAAGCTAGATTACGTGATAAATGGTGTCGAACGTGGCAACGACTGCGTACTTCTTCCGAAACAGAGACCAGAGCTGCAAAAAGTAAAATGCAATCTTAACGATCTGCCTTTTGGCCATGTCACCCAACTATATTTACCTACATGCATTTTACGTATCATAGTTTGTAATGTTACTTTTATCGAGTAAATGGATTTTTACGCGAAAAACAACTTACCCGCTAAATAAGCGACACTCTCCCGACTGACTTCGAATTTGTCTTTCTTGGTAGGTTTTGCGACCACACCTAATAGCATGGTAAGAATTCGAGTAGTTCTTGAAACTGTTGTAGGCGTAGGGTGCCGAAAACCTTTTAATAAATGACCCACGAGGGCGAAATGGAAGTTTGCTACAATAAAATACCATAGCGTCAGAACAGGCGTTGCCACAAATTTAAATACAATTAGTAAACACTAGTTAAATTTCAAAAGCAATACTTTTAAAAGACAAGCAAACAGCGTGGTCCAGCTGCTTGAAATGCCATTCCAATGGTTCCCGAGTCGACAGCATTATCTGCTCTAGACTCTTATTTTCGAAAATTCCTTGTGAATCTAAGGTATGCAAATTCTGTTCTAATAATGCCAAACCAGAAGCATATAGAGATACTTCATCCAGTTGTAGCACAGACATGGCCACCCAAAACATCATACGATGTATTGCACTCTCCTGTAAATCATTATCCACAGTCAAAACAAACATCGATTATAATAAAAATGAACGAATTGTCACTCAAGTTTACTTACAGGCCGAAGAAGTGGTAACAATCTCGTTAAGCACATCACAATTGCTTCAATTAGAACGACATCATTAAAACTTTCCAAAGCCTTCACTAGAATTCGTAGCAGCTGTTTTATATCCTGATCCTGGATAGACTTGCTAATACACCCAAAAACTATCAGTGCTCGTGGTTGTAAAGCTGGATTGTAACGGAATGCGAAAGTCTTGGAAAGTTGAGTCCAGCACTGTAGCCAGTCACAATCAGGAATGTCTTTCATGCAAGCCTAATCAAAACATTGCTAATTAATTTTCCCGCTTGAACAATTTTCGCGCTTTTCCAAATAATGAAGCAATCACCTCCAATATTTCAAGTAAAGCGTCAGCTATAACTTCTAAGGAAGTAAGTGCCAGCCTTTCGCGATCAAGTGGTGAAAAGTGACCCAACCACCGGTCTCCAGCATGACGATACGACGATCTAAATGCGGTGACTGCGGCTGATTTGACTTTGCTTATCCCAAAGAGTAAATAAAATTTTGGCAAGGAAAACTCGTCCAAACTTAAACGTAAGACTCGGTGTGTTTCCTCTGCAAGAATATACATTGATACTTACAACCCATTGTGCGAGAATGCAAACACAAAGTAAAAATTACACTTACCGGAAAACTGAGGTTGCGTACAGGTACATAAAGAGTGAATTATGTTAATTACAAGACCATGTGTTGACGCACGCATCGAAACAGATCCAGTACACACAAGAAAACAAACAACATGCACTAAATATGGCAAATGATGAGCTACATCCAGGCAGTTGTTGAATGACAGCATGAGTAAGTATCGGGCTAAAATTGCAATGTCGTCCCACATTAAATGTTGTTCAAGCGTAGCAACCGGTGACGTACATGTTTTTTCCAACACTCGACACAGTCTTCCAATCACCTGATGAGTTGAAAAAGACGATGTTTAAGAATGAATTCATCGCAAGTAAAATGAAACCATAAACGTGAAAAAGACGGAAGGATGAGACAGTAGTTTTCACCTTTCTTGCCACCAACTGCACATTCGCAGAAGCTAAAGCTACAGCTGTATCAGCCATAATTTCCGCCTGGGGTGACCCAAGACCGCCAGTAACACTTCTCTTAATGAAACTATCTAAAACCATATCAATAAGGTCTGGAACTCGACCCAAAGATCCCCAAATTGTGGCTTGAATGGAAGGGTACATCTCCACTTCTTCGATCGTCAAAGTTATTAGCTTATCTAGAATCATCGCTACTTTCTGGCGTTTCGTATCATCTGAATGTTTGCAAAACTTAACAAGATTAGGAAGCCAAGGAGTAATGTACTCGAGACATAAATGCTTGAGTTCAATACTGGATGCGCTGAAACTGAAATTTTAGAACAAATTTTAGAACAAATTTTAGAACAAATTTTAGAACAAATTTTAGAACAACAAAGTCAACATTTAAGGTACAAATCCAGAATATATTCTGTCTTGTAAAAAATGATTATATTCAAGTACAATTAGAAATATTTACCCATGAATACACTCTTCTAGAAATTCCAGAGTAAGTCTGGGTTCATTGTGAGCTAATTTTTCTGAAACGCTCTTAATGAAAAGTGTATTGTTTGAGGGAATGCAGAGTCCCCATGTTTCCAGTAATTGCCCCTAAAAATAAGGACAATTATAAGTACATTTACACACAAAATGTAGAATAGATATACCGTAAAGTTGCATACTATAACTGCTATACGTACTTCAATTTTGAGATCAAATGTAGCAGTTAACGCGCACAACTGATTGTATGCGGCAGTTCTTAAATTGGGATCCGATGATCCTAAATTAAGGAGTGCCATATTAAGTAGTGTTCCAGGTACATCCTTGGGTCTAATCTTCTGATGAACAGTCACGGAATCCTGGAACAAAATTCAATCCCATTAGATTTACAACAAATCAAAACTAGCAAAGTTCCAAGGTATTTAAGTTAATATTACCGGCTGAGATAGTTCCCAACGATTCCTTATGTGAATCACAGCTTGAACAATGGAATCGCAATCATTGTGAATGAATGAAAGAGGTCCAGACTCATTCGCTATAGTTAACGTAAACTGATTGTCGTCCACGAGACAAACTTCTTCAATCTCAGATGCGTAGTATACATCATTCAGTAGCACCGAGTTCGCTAAAACTTTAGTTCTTTCAGCGGAAGTGATTTGAATTGCTGTGGGGCCTACTTTAATTGTAACTTTTGTATCCTTGTGAGAAAGCTTTAAGGCATTATTAAAAACCTTTAAGTCCTCCTCCAATGAAAGAGTAGCTCCGGGTAATTTTTGTTGATCGATATCAATAAAATCATTCAGGCGACTAGCAGAGTCCAAGAAAAGGATTTTGCGATTTCCTTTCAGAGGAGCGAGAATGCGATCGTGATACTTAGTGTACTCTCGCACCCATGAGTCACAATTATAAATGTACGCTGCGTGTAAATTATCGTATGCAACTTCCGGCAATACTACAAACCATTTTTGCAGGTACTCTGTCCGAAACCGATTGTCTGAGCACGTGTGGGTGAAGTCTACAACTAATTCGAAGGGTTTGTGACAGAAAGGTTTTAACGTTAGAATCACATGGTATATCAAAAGATCTCCATTTGTTTCAGCAATCCTAAAATGCACGAATATATTTTAGTTTCATCGCTTACACGCAGACGTAACCGTTAAGGTAAATATCATCTTAATCTCTTACTTGTATCTACGAGCAACGTAATAAAACACGGGGTTTCCAGCTCTTGATGTTCCGGCCTGGTAAAAGATGTTCAATGATTTAATAGATTTAAACTCGTCCTTTTCATGCATATTATGCTTGGACATGATTT
The DNA here is from genome assembly GCA_034698585.1 of Disparrhopalites patrizii. Lineage (NCBI taxonomy): Eukaryota > Metazoa > Arthropoda > Collembola > Symphypleona > Sminthuridae > Disparrhopalites > Disparrhopalites patrizii. The sequence goes on from JAQGBT010001298.1 coordinate 25,162, forward strand.
CTTCGAACTTGGTAGATGTCATATCCATAGAACTCCATCGAGTGTAAGACGAAAATAGTAAACTGAAGGATAATACAAATAAAAATATTAATGAGTCAGGCTTTCTTTGACTTTTTGTGTTAACACGCTGCGTCAATAAATATGCTAATTTGCATTGACTTACTGTGAGTCTACTGGTTTATGCTCAGGAGGTCCCAAGTAAGCTAAAAGCGTGGCCATTTTGTCGAATGGTCGACGACCAACAGCCTTGTGATCCCTTGAGGAAGAGAGGTAATCACCGATTTTCTCCTGGTGTGTCCATAGTAAGCGATGCAGGGCGACAACATTGGCATCACTTACGAAAGAAAGGCAATGGGGTCCACCTACAAATAAGTTTTAACCATGCAATTCATGCCGTTCAACTTCATCACAAGTAACGAATGTTTCATACGAATATATTACTTTGTTCCACGGTTTCACATTCCGAAACAATCTGAACAAAAAATCTTCTGTCTGCTTCAAAGTTACTACGAACGAAGTCATTAAACGGAAGCATGTGCTGCTCCTTGGAAAATTCAACGTGATTCGCAATATTTTGAAGGATTTTGGAAACCAACATTAATCCGCGTTTTATTTTTGGAGGAGGTTGCCTATCAACAATTCCCAGTTCACACGGACTAACAATTGCTGGATTAATGAACCGGAGAAAAATCACAGTGCCCACTGCACCCATGTTATTTTGCGGCATTTGCGGAAAACGTTTGCTCAAGACTTGATACAAACAATGACACATGCTCCGCAACTGCGGGGGGAACCTAAGAAAAACGTGCTTGTCATTTATTCCATTTCATAACAGCCCGATTAAAATATTTACGGTGAATGTAGATGTGTTTGGCTAAGTACCTGTCTGCGGAAGAAACAATAACGTCGAATACTTTTTGAGTGAAAGCAGTTAGATTTTGGCGATTAGCTTCAATATCTTCTGCAGGGTCAAGTCTAGCAGGATCCACTTCAAAAGATAAACTTAGTTCCGTTAAAAGTGGTCTTATCAATGGCTCTAGTAAACCCTGAAGGTATGAAGCACCGTATATTTTGAAACAAAATGCCATAATTTTAGAGGCCAATGAGTTTCCACGAAACAGAGTTTGCATGCAATCAGACGCTTCCACTTCTCGATAAAACATATTCCACAACAATGGTGACAGCAAATGTTTGGCATCAAACAGTGTCACCAAGACCCGTGCCAGTTCATCCTGTATGAAAACATCATAAATTATTTCAAGTTTACGCATAATCAAAAACACAAGATTACTACGTTAAACTTACCATTTGATTCAGTGTCACTACATTAGCCAATGCCATTGCAATTGGAAGTTCGCCTAGAACAAAGTGTTTTAACACAACATACTTAATCATCTATTCAATCCAAACAGTGACCAATGACACTGACATTTTGTCTGGCTAGTTAGAATCTAACCTTTATCTCCAATCATAGTCACCAGCTGTACCAGCTGCTCGAACCTATCCGCTAACACTGTCTCGGCCAGCGTGTCAAACTCCGTACCCTGTTGTAATATCTTTGTCAAAACTTCCATAAAGGCTGCACGTGTTTGAAGATCAGGATGATATCCCAAGGATATAGAATGCATCAATCCTGAATCAATGTTTGCACTGAGCAAGTTAGACATTGCTTGGATGGTGGCATTTCTCAACGCGTTTAATTTGTTGGCATGCGCAGCCTTGGGTCCTTTCTGCTCCAATTCTTGCCCCTCAGTACATTCATTAAGAAGATTTTTAAACAGTGTGAAATACCTACAAGGGAAGACCAAGAATGTAAACAAAAGCAAATGATTGTCTTATAAACATATTTAAGCAAAGAAATATTCACTTTAAAAATAGTTGAGATTTGGCTTCCATGAGATCTCCGCGGTCAGATTCTTCTGGCTGGAGTGGCAGTCCTCGAAGCAGTGACGCTACAGCTTCCATACATGCCTGCCAACAAGTATATGCAATTATTACTGAACGTTATCGGTAGCAAGCGTGTTCTAAACCACGACCACGAAGTGTTGGGTCATGAAATGTCAGGTACGTAGTATTACTCACCTGATCGAGATCACGAGTTATGAGAGATACATCTCCTTGAGTTGGAGGTGCTATCTGATGAGAAGTGCCCATTACCCAATCCGTTAAATACTCCACTAGCTTGTTGCGGAATTTCATTTCTTGTCGAAATGCTAGATCATCTCGACGGCTCATCATTGCTTCCACTAGCTGACATAACTTAGTACGTATGTGTAATGCATGAACTGTCATGTCAATATGCCTGACATACCTGCAGAACACGTATAACCAAAAACAAGTGAATTAATGCCAATCGGAAGATATTTACCGGAAATATAGTTCTATTTTCAGCCACAGGCATTTACCTTACAATAGGTAGCATCATGCCTTCTATGCTAGTTGCTCCCAAGTGTTCAGACGGCTGATCCATTTTACTATCTAATACATTTTTCATTATAAAAATGATGTGCTCAATAAACTGGGTGTTGATCTCCGTTACAATGACCTAAAAAGTTACAATTTCGCATTACAAATCGTAAATATTGGAGGATTTTGAAAAAACAAGATGTAAACAGAAACATTCATCTTTTATACCTGGCCCTGCTGATCAAAAAACTTTTCTACGATGATCTTGATTTGGTCAAATAGAATGGGATATAATGCGGGAGCCATTTCGTGGCCAACCAGCTCCTTTACGTGCTTTTGAATTTGTGCGCCGAACTTTTCATTAGAGCACACCAACAGTCTCAGCAATTGACCTACAAACCTAGTTTGTCGAAATTAAATGACGTTAGCACAGTCATAGCCTTTGAAAATAAATATTCTTGACAAAATAAGTACTTACTGGGTTACGGGACAATACTGCATATCTTGGGAAGTTAAAACACTGGATTTCCTTGAATCTAATGACAACGTAGAAGCAGAAGACAATGGAGCTCTGGCTGGGCTTTTTCTTTGCAAGCACACCCCTCCGAGGGCGCACAAAAACCCAGTCATATTGGCCCATTCATTGATTTGATCCTGATTATCAAAATAGTGCTATTGTAAAAATGTATGAAAACTTTTAATTTCGCCATTCTTTCTCGCCACGTGCCGGTGAAAGTTATTTTGTTTCGATATAATACCTCAAGATCATGGTCTGAAGAATGGTGCGACGCCCTCCGCTTTCCCCTGTGATGAAATTCGCTAATGGCTGGTCCTCCTTCTTCAGGACCACTAGCTTTTCCTTTAGGATACTGAATAAAATGCTTTGTACTTGATTCCCAATTCATGAAGCTCTCTTCCCAAGCCTAAGCATTAAAAAGGTTATGTTTAACACCAGCGCAAATGAAAACCTCGTAAAAGCCACATCAAAAATTACAATGCAAATTACGATTACCAACCTGCAAAACTCCTGTCGTGCAATGATCAATTTTGCGGAGTAATGCCATGATTCTCTTTTGCAGAGCAGCACGTCCTGCATGCAAGTACAAACAAAATAATTAGCTGCACTACGAAACGTTTTATAGTTACGTTCAGTTTACATGATCAAACAATGTCTAAATCATTTCCACTGAATAAAATAGTATTAAAAGATCAAAAGTCAGTATAGTGAATACTCGTTATTTTCGTCAGTAACGATCATACTGTAGGCCATGCTAAAAGACATTGTTTTTACCTTGATGATGCTCACGGCAATAAATGACTCTAGATTCCTGGTTAGCTTTTGAATAAAGTCAGAACAAAGTCATTGCCTACTCCTAGACTATCTCAGAGTCAATTCATAACGAAAAGAATATTATACCTGTTGTTAAAACAGCCGAAGCACTGGCAAGTTCCATGTATACATGATAATTAGGAAGAAGGCAAGTCACCGTCAATTCGTCCGAACCACAACGAATGTCAGCCTCCTCGCAAAGAAGTGCAAAACAAGACATTGCAATAGGAACGGCTTCCATTTCGATGCTCCATAAGTACATGAAAAATACCACCTGAATACCACATATATGTACATATACATTTTTGATTTTACATGCAGTTATTTACATATAATAAGATTTCACATATGGGAATGCTGATTACATATTAGTGTGTTTCACCCATTTTCATTAATCATTTAATACTATGAAATATTTCAATTAAACTCCTGCAACAAACCTCGAGTTTAATGTGAGCCTGTCGACATATTGCAATATGACTTCCCACGTTAGCATAGTCCTTATGTCGTGATAAAAATGCGTTACGGCATACAAGAATTTCTCGCAACCATTTAAGAATATCAGTGTAATTCACTATTAAATGCTGAATCAGTTTTTGGGAGATAGAAAACAGCACCTGCAATGAAGGAATACACGCAATTCTTATAAACAGCCTCGAAACTATTGGACAAGAAATAGAGATCAGAGAGTCTGATCATACCTGGGACGAAACATCCCAAAAGGTATTAATAGGTGCTTCGGGGTTCCACATTTCAATTTTTTCAGGCCGATGAAGGACAAGAAGAGCCTCCATGGCTTCCTGAGCCACGTCAGGCATGGAAGTTTGATGTACCAATGAAACAAGACCGTTAATTAATTCCAACGTAGAACTTTGTATTTCGTGCCCAGCCTTGCCTTGATTCTGTCAAATCAATTATTAATGAGATAGCAACGATTTTAACATACTCTAATGAAGTTTAAATACGTATTATCTTATTCTCAAATATTTGGAACCAACATTTAACATCAGCATCGGATCCGCATGTATCAACCGAACCATCCAGAATAATAGGTTTTTAAAACTTGCAGGTTCTTCTGAAAACTTTTCCTTGAACTTCGTGCTGACTTTGTCCTTCAGCGTTAAACTCTGCGAAAAACAAACATTTATTGAATTCTGATCTCACCACAAGTCTTCAATTAAATTGTGAGGAAGAAAACATGTACCTGGCACAACTACAGCACGGTAAGTGGGAAGAAGAGAATTAAACAGTTCATTTAAACAATGTCCACATATTTATAGCACATTACATACAAATTAGACAAATTACAACATAGACTATACAGTACGAACAACAAAACAAGACAAAAGTGCTGAAAAATTTACTTGTATCATTTTCAGTGGTGTATGAGAAATGCACCCTTGGGTAACTTTATTCAATGTTTCAGTAAACATAGATCTTAGTTCTGACGACTTGTTGTATACAATATCGATCTGGGGCCACCAAGGGAGACGAGGTTGAGTAATGATCCTGCAAATACACAACATTATTTGCCTTCCGTCAACGTATTTGCAATATATGTACATTTTTTTGGAATCATTGACAGTCACCTGTGCAGTGAGCTCACAAGAACAAAGTGGTATGTGGAAGGCGAATTAGGATTGAGGCAAACTTTCAGCGGTTCGTTATTATGAGGATTTATTCGAAAACATGAGACGAAGCAGTCAATCATCAATTCAATATCTTGGGCAGCAGATTGTTGTCCCCGTGAAAACGGTTTGGAAGGATTAAATAACAGTAACTGTGCAATAATTATTTGATTAGTAATGCCTTGCATATTAGTGTACATAAATGTAACAACAATAATAACCTGAAAAGTTTGCTGCACCTTGAGATCATTGAATACAGCTTGAACAAGTGCGAATACAACATTATTTCTGTCTAGTATATTTATGTACGTGGACACCTATATCAAATGAAAATCAGTTTGTTTTTACATTAGTGAATCTCACTTTTCAAATATGAAATAAGCAATAACTATGAATAACAATAAAATACGCAATAACTCTTGGCAAAACCAATAGTTAACCTTGCACAATTTAACAGCTGTAACTGCAGCAGCTTCGGTCAACTGTTTGGATGACGAATGGGGAAGGAGTGCTTTCTTAAGGCTGTCTATAAACTGTTTCTTCTTACAATGACGCGGGGAGCATGGCGCACCAGCATCAGCGTTAACAATTTCCTCCAATATTTTCTGCAATTTGCCATCATGAATTTTTTGGAATCAACGACTCAATTTAACTTATGTTATGTCAGAAAATGTCAGTTACCGGTGAAAGAACGAGCAACATAATTTGTAACGGCCAAACAGCTGCACGACGTTTGTTATTTTCAGCAAAATTGTCCAGTTGCTCAAAAAGCGCTTCGCAACATTTGGCAAGCTCTTCGCATGGCTTTTTCTGCAAGGCATAAGAGAATAGAAATATCGATCGCGTATGTATATACATACACACCCAAGATGTACATGCAGTGCTACATAGGATACATAGGGCACACCGTACCTGTAATTCAGCGAATTCATGCGGATATGTGTCCATCCAATTCCACACTGCCTTCTCCAAAGAATTCATGAGCACTGTATGTGCACCTTTCTTGAGCATTTTAAATTTTTGAACGGTTTCTGCGATAAATTGAGAAGAAAGTCAAACAACATATGTTTCGTTGAGAGCATATAGATACATTTAAATGTGTAATGTTTGCAAATGTCAAACCATTGAGAAGTTTGTTCAACCGTTGCAAATCCAGACTTATGTGCTGTATAAGTTCAATGTCAGCGTAGTCAGGATTTTCTTCGTTTGAGGTGCTCAGTTCTTGAAGTCTTGCTGAAACCCGATTAAAAACAGCGTTGAAGTTGTTGACGGATAGGGCAAATAATACTCTCGAGGCTAAAATTCTAAGTTGTACCACCATCGGGTTCTCAGCTGGTAAATCTGTTACAGGGATGGCAATTAATTAGGTAGATTAACTTGAACAAATGTTTGATAATTGTATTGAAATGGAAAAATTGTAGGTGGCAAATGACTCCTACCAATAAACTGGCACACTTCGCGAAGTAGAAGCTTCACATTCATTGCCTCATCGTAACGAGTGGTATCCTTAGGTTGTCCACTTAAACATTTTTCGAGTGTGTCCAACACTATCAGGAGACTTTCGTAGTAATTCTTTTCAAAATCAGGTCCATGCGGTCGCTGAGAGGACAATACAGTGACGAACTAAAGCAAGATAGTCAGAGTAAAAGAATTAGACATAAAAGGGTCACTTCAATGAATGATTACTGCGTCTACTTTGAACACATGTCTAGTTCAATATGTGCTACTGTTTGGTACTTACTGTCTCGTTGACTTTCTGAAGAATCTTCGTCAGACCAGAAATGACTAATGAAAACCGGTAATGAGATATATAAATTAAGCAGTCTTTATTGTGTTCAACGTTGTACCTAGCATGAGTGGTTTGGGGTCCCGTCCGACAAGGTAACTATGCAATGAAACAAAATCAAAACGGAATTAAAACAGTTAATCAGGTGGTTATTACCACGTTTTTCAACTGTGAATTTAATTTGTTTATTTGTAATTTCATCAAGTGAAACATAATTTCCCGTACTTTGGTTTAGAATTTGACATAAACAGCTTTTGGTATAAGTCTATCAGGATTGAAAACAAAACTGTGGCGCACAAGCATATGAGTAATAAGTATACATACATTCATACATCCGTATCCCTGTCATATAATTGTGTACCAAAGCAACAATCGAAGTCGAAATCGATATAGTCGAAGTTTATCTACCGTGATTTATGACAAAAAAACGGATACATTTACTTTTCAAACTCTGGTTATGAGACCACGAAACAAACGACAATTACCGATATGCTCGTGAAATGCTCAATATGAGAAGACATAAAATAAAACAATATATATGAAATAAATAAAATTGCTAATTTCCTTCATAGAACAACACCATACTCGTATTTCCCGAAAGAGCCGAGCCGAATAAACTCACTTATTGTCGCACCTGCTTCGAAGCTGAAACCCCAACATTACTATAGAATAACCTTTCAGGGTAACGTTGTAACAAAACTTACTGAACAACGTGGGTGAGTAAATAACAACTTCTCGACATTTGTCAAATCATATTGAATCATCTACTATATACAGACAAAATCCAACAAATTTGTTAATCCACGTTCCAACCTTACTTTTTAATGTATTCTAAAAAAAAACATAAACAATATCAGTAAACAATGAATTTCATTACCTATGTGCCAACACCTTATTTGATATTGGATAGCATACTCAGGTGTAATATAATTTAAAAAATCCCATTTAAAAGAAAACGTGAAATCAATCAATAAAAATCAATTGACCAAAATAAATGGAAGAATATGAAGTAAAACTATAAAAGTAGTCAAATCCAACACCCACACCATATTTATCATCTAAAAACATAACTGGAACACGGTAACCTATCAAATGTAGGTCTTCATGTCACTCCAGACTTTTGCAAAACAAAAAATATTGCAAAAAAAACAAGAAAAAGAAAAATGCGGGACGGGGAAGAATAATAAAAAAAAATATTGCAGTGCCACAAGATATAATTAAAAGAGACTTGTAAATACCCATTAAAAAAATATAACATATATCATGTGTGTCTATATATATCATGTATAGATTGTTTATTTTTCTCACCTGTTCTTCAAACCTCATAATGAGGGACGAGACCCACTCAACTGGCTTTTGAGAAGCCATACTAATAATTATATTATTAAATCTATTTTTGTTGTGGTGTCAAGAGTTAAATCCTGATATATACTTTGTATATATAATATATATA
>JAQGBT010001299.1:0-33751 GCA_034698585.1 Disparrhopalites patrizii
TACTAATTCCGATTAAAATACTGAAAAATATGAATATAATTCCGATTTGAATTCGAATACCGATTCGGATGTCATTCCTTGGTTACAGAGAAAAGTTCTTATATTAGTATATAACGTTAAATGTGCACCTTACATGTACGAAGGGCTGAAAAAATAAGGTTGTCACAGAGAAATGTTGCTATAAAGAGACCTGTTACAGAGAGACTCCACTGTAGTGAAAAAATTTTTCGCAAAATAACAAACCTTCACTAAAACAATATCGTCATCCTTTTGGGAGCTTCCGCGCAAAGGGATTATGTACCAAAATTTCTTTGGCGCACAACTTCCTGTGTTGCGCACGGCGTATTCGTATGTCAATATGTGAAAATCTTCATGCGGCTACTTTTATTATAGCATTTATTATAATATGCATAACTAATATATTTATTTAATATTTATAATAACTAACGCTATTTTTTTATTTGTTAACCCCCATATGCTTAACATGGGATTTTTTTCGCGCGTTTCACATGCCATAATTTTTAAACGGAAAGGGTTTGAATAAAAATACGTACCAATTCTGAAAGCTTGATTTATTACTATTCCAACGAGCTAGTGTTCGCATGCACACGCCTTGCTATCGAGAAGTTATAAGCGGTAGAGTCGGTTGCATTTTTCGGCGCGCATACGGTATGTAGGTATGTAGTATACAAGTACCCAAATATTCTTTTTATTCTTTTTGCGCTTCCGGATTTTTTTTTTCATTTTCCAGCAGTTTAACACTTGGCATCAAGAAGGCCACTTACACTTACAGATTAACCACTTTGACCCTGACCTACCGCAACATAGATATGAATTAATAAAATTGAGGTCAGCACAGAAACGTTGCATAAGGTGGATTACACAATTATTATGAAATGTCCTTGACATATGAAGATACCGATCCAACAAGTTAAACATGGGTAAGTTTTTAAATGATGTATGGCTGTTGAGAGAACGTGTCAGCAATAATTTCATTTATTTAAATTAGTAATTATAATTAATAAGAGACGATGTGCCAACCAGTCAAGATAACCTTTAGAGTTTTAATTGTCATTTGACTTGGGTAAGTTGAAGTACCACAAGTAATGATTATTTACTAAATATCAACGAAAGACGGTATACATTGAACAAAAAATTGTATGCATGTGCTATTGTGCAATATCTTCCATTGCAAGTTCTGTAACACGTACATATGTACGTGTGAGAAGCCCTCATGAGATCGTCCTGGTCCAACGGTGGGCTCAGTTGTTACAATATGTCCGTCTCATTGTCAATGTAATGTGAGGTCTATAATTAGCGGATTTGCCCCATTTTTAAAGCATCTTATAGTCGGATTATGACACGAATTATAGCCGTTTTATTATTATATTACATACCTACTCGAATTATCACACGAAAATATGGTAATGTTTTCCACCATTGCACTATAATTATTAGACATGAATTGAGGAAGAAGAGATTAAAAAACCGTAACATCAATTTCGATGGGGACGAGTGAGATTTTTAACGTGGCTTTATGAAGGAATTCCCATAATTAGGGAAAATGCCCTTGAAAATTAAATAGAAATCAATTAGTAGCACAATGTACAGTGATTCAGCAAAATTGGTACTGCAGCGACGATTTTTAAAAAATAATGGTAAAATACGATCCTTATTAATTTATACATAGCAGTTTTTCACTGAGCGTGACACATTTTAATGATCTTCCAGGAGGCAAAAGCATGGCTTCGTTTACCCTTGAAGACAAAAATTATTGCACACCACTTAGAGATACAGATACATCACTAATTCTGTTAATCCAAATATGATGAAAATAGAGCATTAATCGAGACAAGCTTGTGGGTCACTTCCCCAACAATGTGACAGTGGTCGTAGAGTTTGCTTGGGACCTAATCTAATTTAAAATAATTCATATATAGCCAACCAATGATGTAATGCTGGACTGGCGAAATGTCTGGTAAAGATTAAGCAGTGACTAAATTATTACATGGAATTCAGCTTGTGTTTGAAAAGTTTTTTCTAACCGGAATTGCCTTTTAGGAGTTGCTCATTCCCCCATCGAGGACAAATCGACAACCGGTCATCATGTGGGCTACACCGGATGCCATAAAGAGGATGCTATCGACAACTTCTTCCATCGGAATGAGCACCTCTCCAAGATGGAATCTATCCTTGAGGCCTTCGGCAAATGCATCCATTTGGTCGGGTCCTACTACGCTTCTCAACATAGACGTATCCACACAACCCAAGGTCAACGACAGAGCTCGGATCTTGTGTTTTCCCAATTCGGCGGAGACATTTCTGGTGAATGCATCCACCGCTGCTTTCATGGCAGAGTAAACACTTGCCTCTGGATATGCCATTACAGCTGCCTAAAAAAAATTATGCCCAAAAAATTTTACCATGAAATTATCACCTGGAAAAATATGCTTATGGTACTTACAAAACACTAATATTTATTTAGTTGAACCTACCACTGAGGAAACGTTCACGATGCATCCTCCTTTCCCATGGGCCACCATATTTTGGGCACACAATTGTGTAAAATTGACCACGGCCTTGAAATTGATTTCCACTTGGCTGTACCATATAATTAGTTAATTAATTAAATGGTAGCAAATTAGATTTTACCAAGATGTGTAGGCAGAAAAAAAATTCCTGCCGCCATTCTTCCTTCAAATGTGCGGGACATGAAATGTCAATTAATCGGTATTGATGAATATTTTAAACGGGCAATACATTTATGGACTTACTTGTCCAGACCTTCCTTAGTCAATTCCAGGATGGGTTTCATCGGAGCCACGGCCGCATTATTCACCAGGATATCTAGTGGCTCCTTAAGAACAGTTTCCAAACTAGCTCTCACGGCATGCCAATCGCCCACATCCACACACACCGGAATGATCCTGGATGTCTCTTTTGCCAAGGAATCCAGATCCGCCTGTGTTCTGGTCACGGCATACACAATCGCTCCTTCCTTATCCAATCGAATGGTAAGAGCTCTTCCAACGCCTTTAGAGAAATACTTACATCATTCACAATGTTCTTCTGTGTAACAACAGCTGATACAAAAATTAAAAAAAAAAAACATTTCCTGTACCCTTGCCGGTCCCGGTAACCAAAACCCGCTTGCCCTGTAATCGGCCCGAGAAATTTAGTGACATTCTGCAAGGGACAAAATCGACCGGTGTTTTGTGAGCAAAAGGATTGATTCAAGGTAACGTTATTATTAACTTATTTATTCTCGCTACAATTACCACAAGTCTACCAACTGACGCCTACTACCGTAATGATTCTGATCAAGCCTGGGTGATGATGTGACATTCAATTTTTTTGTCACCTCCTGCAAAACGTGCTTCCCATCGTTTTTTTCAAGTACATACTAATATGTATATATATACGAGTATATGTACGTACTTGTTTGTGCGCTAAAATTAGTTAGTCCACGAAATAGAAGCTTCAACAATGTCACGAAATGTTATTTATGTGATATTGTATATATGAAGTATGAACAAAGATGTCTTTAGGAAATGCCGAATCCCTACCCTTCAAAAGTCATACTTCAGTATATATAAAATGTTTTCATCTTCTTTATAACAAACGTATTAGTACGTGTTCAAACATTATTTTTTTGACGCTTTTGGATGTTTTTTGCAGCTCGACAGAAAGAAGGCCACTCCAGGATAATTAAGTATGTGCATATGATCGTTGTGACATTGCACTTATAAGAGGACTACTTTGACGTTAACCATGTATGTGTATAACCATATCACAGATATGAATTAATTTTATTAAGGTGAACACTTAGATATTACATAAAGTGGATTACACAATGATTATGAAGTGTCCTTGACACATGCAGATACTGGTTCATCAATTTAAAACGCATGTTGGTAAGCTTTTAAATGATTAAATGTTGGGAGCAGGTGTCGGCATCGGCACCGATTTCATTTACTGAAATGAGTAATTACAATTAATAGGGGACGATGTGTAAATCCGTGGAGATAATCTTTCAAGTTTCAAGTGTAATTTGACTTTGGTAAGTTGAAGTACCAGAAAAAATGATTGAAAGTGGTTAATTAAATTGTTAATTAATTAATTGTTAATTAAAAGTGGTTTATGAAATTGTGCATGCTATAATATGTACGTCGCGGTTCGATTTTGACCGAAGCAGTTTCATAATAAATAAAAAAACAGATAGGTACCACTAACTTTTCAGAGGGCAGCACGTATTGCGTGATATAATGTTACTTTTCATGCATGTTTTATCAAAAATATGCACAAGTTTATTGTGGTAGACTCGTAATGACTCGAATTCAAAACATGTCGAATTTTGAATATAGACTTAGGTGGCACTTAAAGTGGGTAAACCAATGAAAGAACAAATAATCACAGGCGATTCTAAGGTTTAATAATTTGCTTTCCGATATTCTTCCCATCAAAGAGGTCGATGAAAGCTTGGGGCATATTTTCAAATCCTTCCGTAACGGTCTCGTTGACTTTAATCTTGCCCTTTAGAGGTACAGTAATTAATATAAATTAGTAATATCTATAATAGCTTCCGTCAACAAGACGTAGGAGTAAAGAATAGAGGAATTTCGTTAGCTATTTTTAAATCGGAATAAATTGTGATTAAGAATTACAAGAAACAGTCTTACATCAGCGATCCAATCACGCATTTGTTCAAGCCCCTTCATCCAGTCCTTCTTAAAGCTGTACACGACGAATCCTTCGATGCGGAGGTTTTTGTAAATTAAAGAGTTGTAGTCAAATGGGACTGCAATGTTAAAAAAAAACAAATTAAAATATGTGGTACTAAATGAGCACAAAATAAGACAATTTAACTTGATGCGCAAGCTATTTAATGACACTTTGTCTGATGACACAACTGAGATCCAAATTAAAAAATATCTTACCCACAGGCGGCCCTTTCACGGGCATATTATTGTAAATAGAGATAGCACCGCAAACAGCCATTCTTCCGAACGGAACCATGTGTTGCATCACAAAACAGGCAAATTCACCTCCGACCTTTTACAAAAATTGATCATAGTTATGTTACAATTTTGAAATCAATTAGGTATAATACAATTAGGTATAATAAGCAAATAGACAAGTTATGAGGATAATGTGATTGAAATCAAAAACACATCTGAGAGTACACGGAAATGTTCTCACATTGTCAAAGTATCTATTAATGCCTTTGGGAGCATATTCCTTGAAAACAGCCCTGGGTTTGACTTTTTTGTAATTGAAGACATGATCAAAGCCCAAGTCATCCTTCATCCATTTTAATTTCTCGTCATCTCCAGCAAAGGCCAAAACAGTGCAACCTGTACGGAAAAACATTTTTGGGATCCATTATAATCGTCTTCATTTTAACTATACAGGATTTATCGTGCATGAGCTGTACGAATTAAACTGCTGGATCCCTTGCAAAATTTTCTTGCAATTTTATGTTTCGCAAAATTTGTTGCAAAATTTTCTTTCCCGTGCAATATTACGTTCCGAAAAAGTGCTTGGACGCAAAACGTTGCCTAATAAATTGCCCTTTCGAAAACGAAAAATTTATTCTAATTTCTTTATATTAATTTGCCTGGTCCATAAAATTATTTGTTAGTGCAGAAAAGTGCAAGAAAAAAAGTCAAAATCCAGCAGACATTTACCTTTTAACTTCCCAATTTGTCCTACGATACTGCCAACAGCACCAGCGGCTGAGGACACCACCAAGACATCGCCGGCTTGGGGTTCCAAAATTCGGGTGGTACCAAAATATGCTGTGTTTCTATAAAAATTATTTAGACAAAAAAATTCAAGATTCCAATAGTTATTATAATTTCTGCCCGATTTCTTAAGTAGTGGTCACTTGGTCAGCCTTACCCGGGCATCCCTACTGATCCCAAAGCATAGGATTCTGGAAGACCCTTCATATCCGGTAAGGGATATATTTGGACGGGATTGAACTTCTCACTGGGTTTAAAAACCGTAAGGTCCCTCCACCCAAAATCAGCCACAACTTTTGACCCTTCTGGATATTGGGGATTTCGGCTCTCCAGAACCCTAAAACAAATGTTTGATCAGTAAATCATAATTGTTTTGATCACTATATTAACTATCAATTGCACCATTTGCGTATAATTCGTATTAAAATATGATGTAAAATACTATGTAATTAAATAATTTACGTAGCAACTTGGGAACCCATCATAGGATCACCGGGTTTCAATTGCAGCAATGCTCCTCTCATATAGGGATCTACTGTGTGCCATTCTGCCTTTGTCAGAATTTCTGAAACAATAAAAACAATGACAGTATAGATTATTAAAACCGGTAAAGTGCAAGGAATGTATTTAAAAAAAAAACGGGAATGCTCTTACGAGTGCTACAAAAAATCCAATGATTAATTAATTAAAATCAAATTCAGAAAAATTCAAATGACTACACACGTCCTTCTTCCAGATTAGCCGGCAAATTCTCCTGAATTAATTTGAAGTCACTCAACTTGGGTTTGCCTTGGGGATGACTCTCCAGGATAAACTTACGGGCAACTCGGGCTAAGCGACTCATTTTTGTTAATACAGAACCAAAACACCGGGAAGATGTGACGAGAGGAACGGGAATAATTTGAATTAATGTGAATCACAGTAAATTCTAAGCCTTTTCGAGCCTCTTGAAAACAGGGAGTAACAGAGAATTGGGAAAAAATGGGCATATCTCCCACTCTTGTTCAGCGGTATACATACATGGAGCCAGTTGCCAGTTCCATAACTTGAATTTCGAGGATCTTGGCTACGACCTTGGAATTTGGAACCCACGTGCATTAGGCTTATACATGTGTCTGTGTACATATTATCGCCTCACTTTGACAAGTGGAACATTTGGTTGAGAGTTGTGTCGGTTTCTCTCCTTTTGCGAACAACGTTTATCCATGTTTGTATGCAGCAAAATACTAGTTTGCTATTACAATAACCGTTATTACTTCGATTTCTAATAATGTGTACATTTGGTCAAATGTAGAATGGAACTAAGCAAAATATTTATTTATCAAGGCTTTCTACTTTTGGAGATCTGGTTCTGCTTCCTAACAATGTGCTTTAAGTTGATATTATTTTTACTAACTGAATTCTAGGCGTCCTTTGTTCAAGAAAACGGAAACGGTTGATTTCTGAGCAGCATCAACTGCGGGTGTTCATTTTCATTAAAGTACAAAATTAACTGAGAATTATTTCATAATAAACGAAAGGTTGAAGTATCTTGCGATAACACAGTAAATCGGTAGAATAGTAAAGAGTGAGTATAATAAACAAAATTATTATTTTATTTCCTCGAGGTTGTGCACAATACCTAAAACATGCTAAGGTAATTAAAATGTAAAATACATAAAAGTACAGTCCTATGGACATTTATCGTAACAACTTTAATATGATTCAGTAGAAAATAATGACTAATTACTTAAAACGTTTCACATTCACTTTAACACAAGATGGTTCCAAGAAACACAAGACTTTCATGCTAAAAAAAACAAGACCCGTATACATATACATACGACACAAATCTAGTTTGAAGTGGAACTATCTATTCCCTCGAAGTCTGCTCCGGAGGCTTCTACTTTGACACCATGTTCTTTGCAAAAATGCTCTTTAAGGTTCAGCTTTTGCAGATAATGAGAGTTGCAGTAGTAGCATTTAAAGTATTTTTGCCCTCTGTGAGATTCAATATGGTCCTGAAGCTGTGCTTCCGAGCTGAAAACTCGGCCACAACTGTCACAAAAAGGCTGAACTGCCCCACAGTGTTCGCTCTTTAAATGTCGGTTGAGTTCTTCAGTGCTTGACATTTTCATGTTACACTTAAGACACAAATGCTTCACATCCATCTTGTGTGTCATCTTCATATGATCCCGCAGGTTTTTGGTATTCTTGAAACCTTTACCACACCTGAAACAATATTAGGTAGAAACAAACTAATAAACCACACATTGAACGGGGATAACAAAAAAAAATTATTCTAAGTTGGCTCTTAAGGATAGCACGTAACTAGTTCATATACACAGAATAAAACCATTATCGCAAGACTGACTTACAGATGACAGACATGATTCCTCACATCTGAGTGATGTGATATATGCATTCGCAACGCCGATGGACTATCCCACAGCTTACCGCAAATAGGACACTCCCTTTGGGGTTTCTCATCTGCAAAATACAAGGTAATTAGTAATTAACTCACCAACACTTTTCTTCCGATTCTCAATAAAAAGACTCATGTCTTACGCAAGTGAGAATGTCGCAAATGATTCAGCATCCCTCCTTTAGTTTTCAGAAGTTTATCAGTACAGGTGCAGCATACGAATCCTTCATTGGTTTCCATAAATTTGAGGCCAGCATACTCGAAAACACCGTCTTCCAAAGCTATCACGGGTCTACTTGGAAGTCGTCCTTTTTGTCCAGCGTCTGCATTAGATTTATTATATATTCTTTCGACAGTCTTACTTGGCTTGTACTCTTCGTCAGACTCCTTGTCGTCCCCTTTCATTTCCGTGTCACTGGCATCCTCCTCTTCACCAGACCAATCAGAAGGAGACTTATCCGTTGGAGACGTTCTTTGCCGCTTTTTACTCGATTCGTCCTCATCACCTAAAGGATTACATAAACCAACCAATTATTTCAAGGTCTACAGATATACATAAAACTCCTGTAGGAACAATGAGTACAACAATGAGGAATCAAAAGTAATGATTTTTTTCATCTCGAACCTGCAGCACGCCGGAGTATCAATTGACGAAAGTCCATAGTTCTTCTATGTATCTTACCATCCGCCGCCGAGGAAAACTTGGTAGTATCTTCCTCAGCACTTTTGGCTTTTGAAAGCAAAGCGTCAACAGTGGAATGTATTTCATTCCGTATGTTCTGTAGCTGTTTGTCCAGCTCCGACATATAACAAACGATATCTTTACAAGCTCGACAAAACGGTAGAAGTTCCTTGGAAAAATCCCATGCACAACGTTTGGATTGCTCCGAATTAATTGCCATGTGTTCACAAAAGAGACGGAATAGATAACTCGACTCCTCCTTTTCCTCCTTCGTTGGGGCAATTCCAAAAGAATTAAGAAAATGAGCATCACCACCCGGACTTTGTTCCAGACCGGAACCACAAATAATACAAAGTGATTGCATCACGAATCACGATCAAATAAATGACTGAAGGACACCGATTTCCAAAGAGACTAACGAAAAATGATAAAAGACCCTCCGGAAATGGTTAAACTGGGCAGTTTAACACGAACCAATGAAACAAAACATGTCCAATTGTATTCCTCTTCGATGTGAGCGGCTTGTGCTTTACCTATATATGTTCAACACCGAAATTACCGAATATATTTAATGTTTATGGTCAACAGCTACGTGTATATCGCTACAAAACCTCCTACTCCTACCACTAGACGAATTCCTAACCAACACATTAAATCAAATGTACAACGTGTAACTCTTAACTAATAATACTAAGGTATTTTTTATATCCTCGAACCGCGGAATTCCTGAGCAAACTTGCACCTGCCACAATTGTCACCTGTCAGCCTTGCAATTTTACTACAATTGGAATTGAACTACAAATTCCCGTCGGTTTTTCCAATTGCTTCGATTGGGGCAGATACACACCAGATATAGCCTATTGCAGGTTAGTAAATTAAATGCTTCACTTCTAACTTCCAACTAATCAACCGAAAGTGTTTTTCAATGATTGTGTTTTGTTATATTGTTGGCTGAGCCCTCGGCGTTCACGATTAAAGTAACTCCCCGGTCCCGGATTTAAACAATTGCTTTACTAAACGCTGACCAACACTAATTTAATCGTTAGTGCTCTAATTGTACGTACAATAATTAGTTACTAAATATTACTGTTAGTACTGGCCTATATAGGTTAACGTAATTGCAGTGAATTTCTTTTTTAATTGATTTTTTTCAATTGCCACTTGTTCTTTAATCATGTCACTTTTATGCAGCTGAGTCTGCTGATGAGTGCTGAGGCGAAGCTGAGCCTATATGTATCTATATATATAATATTATACACATATAAATGCACTACTGAAATGCCTAGCGAAAATCAACAACAACTGTCTGCCGCAAAAGATCTTTCAAATTTTCCCTCGGAACAAGGAGAACTCGATCATGTACGATTTACTTATTTATATCAGATTTTGATTTTAGATTTCATAGACTTTCTTCTGAATAGTGACTAGTGACAGCAAAAGTGAGCAAAAGCGTAAAAGGTAAAAGTTAACTGTTTACTTCAACTCACAATCAGTCTGGTTAAAAATAATTCTCAGGAAGAACAACATGTTTTGTTGAGATATGAATATTAAAATAAATACACAAAAGAAAACTATAATTTCCACGTTCGGGGATTTACATAGCGAACTGGTCTCACAATGCCCTTACAAAGACTTTTGTATTTACCTAAATAATATTTCGGAAGCTTGTTTGTGTTTTTCTATATTTCCAGCGAAAAAAAGAAGGTTCTCTTTTACATGCACATCTATTGCACAGGAAAAGTCACCTTATGTTGATACGTTAATAGATATTTTTCCAAATTAACTTCGTACCTGACGTGGCTAGAAGAGATACATTTTTGTCCCAATAATAATAATACCTATTATTGGTATTTAAAATTTAAATATTACGTACTTACCTCAAATCCAAACTAGGCATGTATTTTTTCGATAATGTCGTCCGGTCAGATTTCGTCTGTAACCTCTATACATGCTAAATGTGGTTTCAAAGTGCTTTTAGAATTACATACATTATTTTTAGTTTAGCCTGCTGCATTAGTAACATTGTAACTTAGTACGGACTTTTGCATTTTGCTTGATCGACAATTGCTTCAGACATTTCATCGGTTCCGATACTTTGATGTGCTAGTTGTTTAGTGTGTATGAGTAGCTTTCCCCAGCCTAATTAATTGTGTTAATAAAAAGTATTTAGCTATTTATTATTACGCACAAGTAGTAGAGGTATCTTCCGTTTATAATTTTCAGAATTATTTACAACAGTTCTGCTAGGTGAAAATGGAGGTAAGAGTTTTATGGGTCAATGTCATTCCTTTGTTATACATATATATAATTTAGTATTGATTTAGATCAATTCCAGTTAGACGATAGATTAAATTGGGTGATGTCATTGTGATTGAACATTGAACAACTTTTAATAAATTGAATCCAGTGAACTGAAAAGGCTAAAACTGGCTCTTCCCGGAATACTGTTGAAAAAGTGGTTTAATGTGATGTAAATGGAAGTACTAACGATTTTTATTTCTATTTCGTGTGTTGACAGGATATGCAAATAACTAAGAAGGCAAGGTTATCGGTGGAATGGGAGCGTGAGAGGTACTTGCTGAAGTCGTTGGAGAACCTCCAGCTGAAGCAGTTGGAAGTTAGTGTGATCAATAGGCTCTATGAGTATATTGAAGCTCAGACTTTTTCAGGGGATGAATCCTTTATTAGAACTGCTGGGCTGATTAATGACGTAAGATTTTGTCAATATTTAATAATAATAATAAATAATAGTTATAGTTAATAATATTTCAGCAGTTATGCACATTTAGATCCATGGTTCTTTCTACTTATATTGTATACCAGTCGCCAGTCACATGGTTGGAATCATTTTGAGGCTCCGTTTAGAATTTAAGTTACTTGGTTCTGTTGGTTGTTGTTGTAGATCCATTCATACTTTGGCCACGTGCGACGGTTTTATGGCAGGAATTCGGAGAATAATAAAGATGTCAACGAGGATACGGAAACACAAACTCTGTTCAGTAATGCTGATGATGATGATACTATTAATCTGGACGAGATTACTGGATTTGTATTAGGCCAATCAGTTTCCTATCAAACCATTCAAACGCCTCCAGTGACTGCCGCTCTGTCTAATCATTTGGTGAGCCACGTTTGAGAAATAATACGCGAACAGCAGCGAGAGAAGTTACTTATTAAGTTATTAAGCGAGAAATATCGTAGATCATAATCGTATTTGCTATATCTATTCGTATGCATGTATTCACAAAGTATTAATATTGTATGTATTATAATTATATGGGAAGGGGAGTTTATTTTGTGAGATATCTGGAAGCATCAATGTGATCATGAAGGCCTTCCTTTGATTTCTAGATCTTGTCGGAGATTTTTAAGTATTTGACATTCCAGGACCTCAAAAATGTCCGGGGTATGTGCAAATTATGGAACAATCTGGGGACCGAGACGATGTTGGCGCGCGACTCCTTCAAGATCAACCTATTGGATAATCCATCGGATGACGACGTTCGGGTTTGGGCTTCCTACTCAGATAAGACAGTAGAAATGCTTACTGCCGTCATGGATTCCTCCGAAACATTTCCATGTGCAAGTTTTGAAGTTCACAGTGAAATGCTGACTCGACTGATCCCTTTTTTTGCTGTGGTGGGATCACAAGTGTCAACTCTGACAATATTGGGATTACAAGCCATCGACAATTTGGGAGTTGTTCTCAAACAATGCCCTTTGCTTCAGACGTTGAAACTAGATCTCTGTAATTTGAAGTCGGATTGTATTGCAGAAAGTTTTTTCCGGTATTTTCCTTACTGCAGTGATCGTCGAGCAAATCAAGTGTTTTTGGCGGCCCTGAAATTTGTCGAGATAGTGGTAGACGAGAAGTCGGGGAAGCCCGGACTCGAAAATGATGTTTTGAAAGCTATCATTCGGGCAGCTCCTAACTTGAAGGAGATTCAAAATTTCCAACCTTGCTTAACGGAAGCGGTATTTCTAACACAAAAGTTTGACTTAATCAAGTCTCTGGAGTTCAAAGTGACGAAATATAATCTGGAACATTACCAGGAGTTGGCCAACCACCATCTTTCCCTCCAACAACTTACTTTAGAGAGTTCCCGTATGACTCCCCAAAAAATTGATATTATCTCGAAAATCCTGTTGCAATCTTCGGGCAGCGTTCAGAAACTCTCTACGGATCCTTTGGGAGTATTAAAGGAGAGTAATCTGACATTC
Organism: Disparrhopalites patrizii; assembly: GCA_034698585.1. Lineage (NCBI taxonomy): Eukaryota > Metazoa > Arthropoda > Collembola > Symphypleona > Sminthuridae > Disparrhopalites > Disparrhopalites patrizii. Next base: position 13,052 of record JAQGBT010001299.1, read on the forward strand.
GCTCCGTTTCAACAGCTATCTTATTTGTGTATTCATGCTCGCAATGTCTCTTCATCCTTGCTACCGGGAGGATTCAGCTTTAACGGACCCATGTTCCCCAACTTAAAGTTTATTCGATTCGAAATTCGAATGAAAAGCCCTGGCGTTAGATGCTTATTTGCCAAACCCAAGATAAATAACAACGAAGAGGCTTTCCGTCAGTCAAAAACTGTACCTTCTGTGGAATGTGTGGAAATCATGAATGCTGTTGACAAAATCGGCCTTCAATTAGTGACTGAAACCTTTCCGTGTCTGAGACGGCTAACATTCAAGGAAACTTATTTCCCCGTGAAACTCACAGGAAGCCGGATCTGGGAGTTACTTCCGCAAACTATTGAGATGTTGTGCTTACATGATAGTACCTTCCATTTTAATATCGAAGAAAAGAATTTCGATTACATTTTTACGGGAATGCCGTTAGATACATGCAAAAATTTGAGAGACAATTGTGGCGCTAATGCAAATAACTATCAATTGGCTGCACCTGCGGGAAAACGCAAACCCTGGATCGGTGATTTAAAAAGTGAGCAGCAGTGATGCATACTTTTATTTTTTATTATACGAGCATGGGTTACGGCAGTATTTTCCAAAAAAAAAGCTTACACGAAAACCATGCACTGCGGCTTTACTTTTTACAGATTTGAAAGGCGTCAAGTTCACAATTCACGAAGAAGAATTTTACCAGCACCAGGATTGGATTTTGTCTCTAGTCTCTGTCAAATTTGCGTTTGAATGGGTTCCGGACTTACGTGTTACTATTGCTTATGACAAGCATCATTCTTCGGCACGAGGTAAGCTTTCTAGTGATTCCTGCAGAATCTTATTGCTGACTAACTGACTATACGGGTAAAAAGTAACTATTACTATATGGAATATCACTGTTTCCTTAATCTGATCACTTTCGGTTATTTAGGCGTAGCTGCGAAACTCAAGCCTCTTGTTCCGTTTGTCATGCTTGCCCATCAACCTATCGATGCCTGATACTTGAAAGACCCGGAAGAATATTATCGAACAAGCAGCAGCCAGAAAAATGTTTATAGTCTATAGAAAATAATTTGTATCATTTTCCAAATGATTGTAAGAAAATAGTAGCAAAATCATACATTATTTGAGAACTACGGTTAGTTGATTCTCACTTCTCACAGCTAGCCTTGAACTCAAATAATGTTTTGCTTTACTACTGTGATTTCACAGTAGGTAGTAGGTATACACATATATTTGCACAAGACCAACGCGGCTACCATATATGTATACACAGTTATGTATTTAGATTTAAGTATTTCGATTAGGTATTGCGCCTCACCCACAATTGATATACCTACCAGTTTTTCAATAATTCGTAGACTCATGGAAAACACCCAGCTGTTTAATAGTAATTTTTAGGATTTTTAACGCGTACTATCATTTTATCTGAACTTTGTGAATCGCTTTAGTATACAATATTTCATAATTTCATTAAGTATCGAGAAGAAATACCAATTTTTAATTAAATAAATAGTTCAATAATAAATTTTATACTATTGAAAGGCTATGATTGAAAGGCTATGATTCGTATACACGGCATAGGCTATATTCCTTCAACTCTTCCATAAATATTAGATTTTTTCAATACCAAACTTACCAGAAATATCTGTAAAAAAAAAAAAAAACTCGTCTCAACTCCCGTTTCAAATAAATTGATTTAGATCTTTCGTCTTATCTCCGAAGATAATTTTGACATCCTCCTGCCAAGAAAAATGAGTTCATTTTGATCCGAAAGATTGATGAGTATTTCAGGTACCCAAGGCGCATGTAATTAAGCTAATCAAATGCATCTGCAACACAGTACAATATTATTGTCCATAAAATATTCTCCGTATGGCTTCATCTGACAGAACAATTCTTTATTAATTAATAATTAATTCCAAAAAAAGTGCGTCAAGTGTTGTTATACTCTGAATCTAATATTGGAAATCCTTAGTGGCCACCAATATGAGAAAAAAATATTTCAGTAAAATCTGATTCTGTCTTAAACTCAATTTTGACCTACAGATGCATCAGGGACGGGGTTACTTCGAATCACGATTTTTCCGGTAGTATTTGATTCAAAGAGTTTAAAGAATGCATTTGGCATGTTGTCAAAGCCTTCTTCGATCGTTTCTCGCACCTGAATTTTACCCTGCAACGATAGATTTTTTGTTTATAGTTTATGACCATCATTTGAAACGGAAAAAAATATAAGTCGCAACACATACCAGCAACGTCCAATCCCGAAGTTGATGCAAAGCCTCGAGCCAGCGATGTTTCCACCGAGAAACTACAAATGCTTCAATTCTCAGCTGTTTGTAAATCATGTTTTCGTAATTAATGGGCACTGTTGCAAATTACAAACCTTTCATTATTATTGTAATCTTTACCTGTTAAATCTGGCTTTTAATATGATAATGTTTAATGGGTATCAATAATGTCCGATAAATTCCTTACCCTTCAGCGGTTCATCGCGGTTTCGATTGTACGCCGAAATGGCACCACAAAGAGCGACTCGTCCGTACAAATTCATATGGTTCATTACGTGGTAAGAAAACTCTCCGCCAACCTGTAATGTTTAAGGTATAGCTAAAATTGTGTTCATCAACTCAACCATATTTAATTATTAGATTACTACACAGGTAAATAATAATATAAAAGTAATAAAATTACAGCACAACAAGTCCACAAAATGTTTAGTATTTAACATACAAAAATAATGCTCACGTTGTCAAAATATAAATCCACTCCTTCAGGCACATACTCTGTGAGAACTTGGTCAACATTTACTTGACGATAATTAAAAACGAGGTCGAATCCCAACCCTTTCAACCACTCCATTTTGTCATCAGCGCCAACGAACGCAATGACTTTGCAACCTGAAGAAATTAACAACAATAGTATTAAGTTATTTTTGTCCAATGTTATAGGACCAACCTTTAAAGGAATTAATTGTTTTCAATTTGGAATGAGATATTAACCATTACCATTACTGTGTTTCATACTTAATTACAAGGCCACCCTATCATTAATTTTAATTGTGAATCTGCCAATACGGGCATGTATTCTAGAATTTTTAATGACAAAAACCCAAGCAATGATTGGAAGCAAGTAAAATAACCTTTAATTTTTCCAATTTGTCCAACCAAATTTCCCACTGCCCCGGCTGCAGCGGTCACCACCAGGGTTTGACCCTGTCGGGGCTCAAGAATGTCCAGCAATCCAAAGTACGCTGTGACACTAAATAAATAAATAAAATAAATAATTAAATACACTTCAATTTTCTGGAGAAACGATCATGGGTATCGATATTAATTTATTTGCAGCTGGAGTAAACAATTCTCCGTTTTTCTTCAATGTTCTGGAAAGGATTTTCGGGAAAACGTTATTACCCGACTCTGCTCACCGTCCCTAAAGCGTAGGTGAGGGGCAAGCCTTTCAAATCCGGAAGGACGTAAAAGTTGTCGTAGTCCACCTCTGCCGGTGGCTTGTACACCGTCAAATCCCGCCAACCGAAATTCCCAATGACCCTTGTCCCCTCTGGATAGTCCTCGTTCTTACTTTTCACGATTCTGGGGATAACAATTACAAAAAAGTTTTGTCCTTATTTTCTGTCACAGATAAATACCATGCAAACAAAGTGCATTCAAAATGATAGTACATCTTATTAAAATTGTTGTAGATTGTTCCCAAATTACTAACACCGCGATCTGACGTCCTGGAATTGCATCTCCGGGATTTAGTTTAATCATCGCCATTCTCATATACGGATCGACCGTGTGCCATTCAGCCTTGGCCAAAATCTCTGTTTATAATGTCGACAATTTTTTCATTTAGCTAAAGAAGCTCCATCCAAATGCAAAACGTTGGTTTGTGTGAAGTATTAATTCATATAATTAATACTTCACAAAATAAATACATATATACACAAATAGATACACACAAATACACAAATAGATGCACAAAATAAAATTTGCACGAAGTACGATTTTAACCAAACCTCCGGGTTGAAGATCATCGCTGATTGGCTCCGTCACAATTTTGAAATTGGCCTCTTTTGGACTTTCAGTCACTGGCTCGGCAATGATAAACTTCCGGGCGTTGGACGTGGAAGGTTCCATGATTCCAAATTGGCTACAGTCTCTCCTAATTCTCGATTAACTTCCTAATTATCCAAATAAAGTTTATCCAGGTAAATTATCTAAACAAAAGTTTCTAAATTGGTGACTTCTACCTGTGCCAATAATACTTATAGCATTGCCAGCTGTTCGTAGAACAGGTTCTCAACTGCAGTAATTATCTCTTCGCGGACTAGCTCCAAGGATATAGGATCTCCAATTAAGCCTCTCTATATTATCAGTGATAGAACAGGCTTTGGCGTATAAATTCATCTGAAAAGGCGTAGTGCAAAAATTTGAGTGTTGTACTATAGCGCCCTTGTTTTTATCCAAAATCCGTCCAAGGTCAACAAAAATACCTCCATCATTAATACAATCAGCAATACATTTCCAATCCAAACATGTTATTTTTTCACAAAAAAAGTGTAAGCCACTGGCGTTTCTTCGTTCGTCCAAAATCTTCGGTGTGGCAAGCAAATCTGAAATAAGCTCCTTCTACAATCTTGTCCGATACATGCTTGACATACACACACACGTGTTTAATATAATTGCATGTCTAAGCAAGGGTTTCTAGGGTTAACATTTTGGTAATCCTGTTTAGATTTGCTTCCTATGGGAAGTGGTTGAGCGTCTATGGATTTCTAAAAACGGATATAAAAATGGGAAAAGAGACTCCATTGAGAATTTCCCAATTGTGTTTTTATAAAAGTGAATGATAAGGTCGTGAAAATGTACCAGATTTTGTCACATTAAAAAAAAAAAAAAAATTAAGGCTGGAATCGCTGGGATGAAAGAAAAGGAATCGTATTTGAATTTGAAATGGATCCGCATCGATATTACTATAGAGCCTGATTCATTGAAATGTCAACGTCAGCAGCAAAATTTATGTTAGTAATAGCATTTTACCAATACAGCCGGACACTCATTTCTGTCGGCTTTATATTCGTATTTTTTTTCAAAAAGACACCCAGAAAAGAAAAACGGGGTGAGCCGATAAAAGAAAAAAAATAATATCCGAAAAGAAATAAAAAAAAAACTGCAAGTGGGACACATGTGTCTTTTTTTTTAGCCCGAAAGTCTTGCAATGGAATGATGGATGCTCCCCGTTAACTTTTCAAAGTGTGATGCTGCCCATAACCCCTGAGTAATACCTTTTTACTTCCCAGTCCCCCATGATTAATGTTTCAATATGGACCACGAGAGACATTTTTCTTGTGAAATCGATACATATATATATCTGGTGTCATTTGCGTAATTTATTACCAGGCTATACATATATTCCTTCAACTCCTCCACGAATATAGATTTCGTAGGAAACTTATAAAAAATATCTGTAAAAAAAAACTCGTCTCAACTCCCGTTTCAAACAAATTGAGTTAGATCTTTCGTCTTATCTCCGAAGAGAATTTTGACATCCTCCTGCCAAGAAAAATGAGTTCATTTTGCTCCGAAGGATTGATGAGTATTTAGGGTTTCCTCACTTGTCAGTCGTGGAAACGGGAGAAAAAGGGTACGGAGAAAAAGAAAAACTTGCTTCAAAAAAAATTACACCCAATTTTGCCTCTTGTTAGCAAATTTTTTGAATTACATACATATTGTCTTGATGGGGTAAGTGATTAATAAAAAAAACAACTATCTATTCTGCATCTCGTATCCATCTTAAATTTTGCAGTTCTACTTTGAACAACTCTCTTATTTGAGAGAGATACATAAGACAGAATAGAATACTTCGTGTGCCACTTCAAAATGGTTTTTTAATTAAAATATAATCATCCAATCTTTAGATTTAAGCTATTAGATTAACCTTATATTTAAGCAATAATTGTGGGACATCTGCCTAAAAATATTCAAAACCGAGTTCGTAACTTCCTTGTCATTTCTAACATGCACATACATTTACGTACATATGTGCACGTATATGTATTTTGTAAATTTTCGGATGAATAAATTAAAATAATTCTAAATACTGTCGATTATTTTAAGTATTTTTGTCCTGTGGATTTTTTGTGTAAAAATAAAAATATTATTTAGCAAATGTGTAAAAAACAAAAAAGGTTTCCAAGTCTTCACCTTGTTTGTGGAAAAAGGGAAGGTATGGGAATTTGCGTATCTCTGATAAGTATGGAGGTATTTTTGTTAATTAATGGGAATGACCGGCCAAGGCTTATCAACATCTTTTGAGAAGTACAGGCTGAAGGGATTTTGTGAAGAAAAGATGTTTGGAGCTTCTTTTGAATAAAAGGGACTCCAGATAAAATAAAAAGGAAATACTTGTACATATATGTATTTTTCCTATACTGTTTTTTTATTTAAAAGAAATGTATTTCTTAGTTTGAATAATTTTTCCCCTCTTTGGAAATGACCCGTAACTTCCAGAGAGGCTTCCTTCTGAATGTCGACGAAGAAAAAGGCCATTTAGAAACTGGAGCTCAACTGAACTTTTTCTCTCTCTTGTCCTATCCTGAATTTTTGGATCCTTTTTTTTTTTTGATGGCGTAATTTTGTCAGTGTGTGATTGAATTTTTAGTTGATATTTTGGAAATAAATATATCAATAAGTTGCTTTTGGTAAAAAGTCTACCACGTTTTTGAAGAAATCACATTCTGAATGTAATTTCTAAATTTAATAAATTCTCATTCTTATACTTTCTTAAATTATAAATATAATTCATAATATAATAATTATAAATACATTCTAAATAATTCTAAATAATAGTTCTAATAAATATTTTCTAAATACATTCTAAATACATTCTAAATACATTCTAAATGAAAAGAAAAAGCCCCTGCAAAATATTTATATAAATTTCAAAGCAAGTTTTTGTAAAAAAAAAATAAAAAAAACATTTTTGATGCATGGAATAAGCGCTGCAAGCTGATCTTTTATGCTCAAGTAAAGGGTTGACAGGGAAGATATAATCTCGTGGGACCCAAGTTTCGTAGACTTTATTGTTGTGGTGACAAGAAGAACATGTTGACAATGTCGCCCGGTTTTGTATAGGTCTAATGTACACGTTGTATACTTATCTGTACCTATAATTATATATAAGTTTTTGTCCTCCCCCCATTAATAAAATCAGACGTGGTGATAATAACAATAACAAATGGGAGGAAGAGCGACATCAGCAGGAGGGCATTATTCTTGTGCAAGGCATGCCGGAGTGATCTGCTGTATAATTTCACCGTCATCCTTTCCCTTTCGCAAAATCTAATTTTCGCCCCTGGAAACACCACAGACTATCGTTTTAGTGATGAAATTTTTGGAAAAGTCCTTATATCCGTGTTATACATATGCAGTATATACATATGTTATGTACATGCTGCCGTAGTATATAGTACACCATAGTTATAGTACGTGCAAAATTCTGGGAAAATACATCTCAAGTGAATTCAGACAGCGTACGAGAGTCATTCTTTTGTGACACAAATAATGGTATATAGAATTTTTTCTTTTAGTATTTATCACTTTTTGGAGACTGAAAAAATGAAGGATATTATGAATGCAAAAGCTTGCAGGAAGGGGACATTGCCCTCTGTCAAAAAATGATGAAAAAGATTTTTCCATACGAAAGAAGATTTTTGCACTGGAAAAACCTTTTGCGTATTTCCCGCAGCCGTGATCGGTACAAGTGTGTTGGGGTAAATCTGATGGAAAAAACACATGGATATTAGGAGGAATGTGGAGTTTATGAAAAAATAAAGCCGGAGTTTTTACAATTATATACAATTCCACATTATTTTCAATATTTATTTAGCCTTGATAATTTGTTTCCCAGTATTTTTCCCGGAAAGTAAATCAATAAATGCTTGCGGCATGCTCTCGAAGCCCTCACTCACCGTCTCTTGCACTTTTAACTTGCCCTGTAAGCAAAAGAAAAAAAAATCGTTAAGGCCTTCATCGATAAAATTTTTGGAAAAACCTTGTACAATTCTCTGTAAGTAATTAATTTCATTTAAAAAAATCATCAAATTAAATTAGTATTTTTTAAAAAGCAGAAAGAAAAAGGATAACAATTTACCTCAATAATCCAATCTCTCAACTGACTAATGCCTTCAAACCATTCCTTGGCAAAGCGGAGGACCATGAAGCCTTCCATCTTGATATTTTTGTAGATGAGAGAGCCGTAGTCAAATGGAACTGAAAAGGTGAAAGGATTGACATTTCATTACAAAATGTTTATTTATTTTTAATAAAATGAAATCCTCTCTTCGTAAAATCAATTCAGCTTATAATTACAAATGGCAAGCCTAACGATTCTCCTGGTAAAAACAGGACTTTCTTAAGAGAATATTTCGAAAGGTGTATTTGTAATAAGAGGCAGCCATTGGTTAGTAACTACCAAGAATTTTGACATACCTAAAGTAGGCCGGGAAAGATCCTCATTATACACAGCGATAGCACCACACAAGGCAATTCTTCCTCCTTGGTTCATATTTTTGATGGTGTGGTAAGTGAATTCTCCGCCAACCTACAAAATGGGCGTGCCCAAGAAAAACAAAGGTAAAAACTTGCTTGTTTGGAAAAATACATTTTAGGGTTGAAGAAAACAAGATGTCACATCATAAGCCGGGAAAATAACATGCCCTTTACAAAATTCGTTGGAGGAAAATGTGGTGAACCCAATTAACTGTCAATTCCCGTATGACATATAATGAAACTCACATTGTCAAAGTAGCAGTCGATCCCCTGCTTGGCATTAGTCTTGAAAGTGTCATCCAGATCAACATTCTTGTAATTGTAGGCTTGATCAAAGCCCAATTCCTTCAGCCACCGCACTTTTTCATCTGTCCCGGCGAAGCCAATCACTTTCAATCCTGTGAAATTAGATCAAAACCAACCTTATGTATTCATATTTTCCTTCCCTTCCTCTATACACCCTGACAATTTGACACATCGGGTCACAAGGGATATATGGGCACACCCACATTTTTTGTGTATATAGACGGAATTATAATTATAGGAGCCTTTTATACTAGAAAAACATTCTATATTTGGTATACCCAAAATTTTTCCGACTTGGCCCACAACGCTCCCGACGGCCCCCGCCGCGGCGGAAACCACCAACGTTTCACCTTGTTTCGGTTGACACAACTTCGTCAAGCCAAAGTAAGCCGTGTTTCTGTCAAGGAAATCAAGTTCCATGAGAATCCATTTTCCATATAGCACCACTAACAAGCCAATATTATGGATATTCGTAGGTACTATCTCCAGACCACGTGTACAAAGGGGTTTAAGTCCAAAAAAAATTAAATCTACGGGAGAAGCTTTTTCTGCAGAAGTTAACGCAATTCTACGGGAAAATATATTAAAAATACTATCACCTATTAAAAATAATTTCCAACCATGTTCATCAAAATAAATGGAAACTGAACTACTAACTTCCAGAGACCATTTGTACAAAGCGGTTTAAGTTAAAAAAAAAATAAGAAATTTTACGGGAGAAGCTTTTTCTGCAGAAGTTCGCTCAATTTTACGGGAAAATGTAGGTATGATGTGTAATCATTAAAAATAAATTCCAACAATGTTATCAAAATAAATGAAAAGTCCTATAGTGAGGTATGGATTTATTTTGAAAATGAAAAGAGATTGAAAAGAGTAGATTTAGCCCCGTTTGTGTCTGTAATGAATCCGAAGTCGTAGCAAAATAGGACACATTTTCGGTTCATACCGAAAATATTTACCAGGAAAAGAGAAAGTGACACAAGTTGTTAAGGAGAAGGTGTGGCTTTTATAATGGTCTTTATATATGTATACATGGAAGAGAAAAGTGACGGTATTTTACCCGGGCATCCCACAAACTCCCAGGGCGTATGAGTCTGGAAGTCCACGAAGATTGGGCATTTTATACACGGTATTTGGGCCCTGCTCCGCGGGTGGTCCAGGACTGTACACAGTCACATCTCTCCAGCCGAAATTCCCCACGACTTTCGTTCCCTCCGGAAATTGCGGGTGGCGGCTCTTGATAACTCTGGAGGAAGATGCAAAATGAGGGGTGAGGAGGGATATTTATCACCAAAAGTGAAGGAATTACATATCCATATATAGGCCTCCATGCACATATAATAATCAAGTACATATATAACTAAATTAATTTGTGGAACAAACTATATAATGTATATGTTTGTAATATCAACACGGGAGGACATAGTAATCATGATGAAGGGAGAAATTCCTTTCTGCAGCCACATAATGTGGCAGAAGCCACAATCTATTTGTGGAACATGTCTTGTTGATCAGGGAAAGTTTTTGCGGGGAGGGGGAAGGGAAATGTTATTACTAATAAATGCATGTATGTACATATGTATATGTGTATATATAAAGATGATTAAGTGGGTTTATTATTAGATTTACTTGGCCACTTGAGATCCCGGAAATGGTGCTCCCAGAGGCAAGAAGTTGGCGAGGTTTCGCATGTACGGATCCACCGTTAGCCATTCGGCTTTCGTGAGGATTTCTGGGTAACAAAGTAAAGGGTTAACACAATATTATTAACTTAAGAAATTCTCTCCTATACTTATAGGCTATCGTTTCTTCCATTTTTTTTGTGCTTCTATATTGTTATATATGTACATTACGTATGTATAATATGCATGTATAATTTTTTTTCAAATCGTGTCATCTATAAGTATATTTAATATAAAAAATGTCTACTCTAAATGTGTGTACCTATAATATTAAAAAAAATGCTTGGTATCATTCGTTTTAAAAATGTCTCTTCTATTGGTGTTAAGTATTATATAAATTTCTCCTGTATAATGATGTATTGGAAAATGCCTTTTTATATTCATCTATTTTAACATGTCTTCTTATATTCACCTATTTTAACATGTCTTCTTCTATTCACCTATTTTATTTATTTCTTGTGTTATTTATATACATATTATTTAAAAATGTTTACGTACATTTATGCATGTATTTACCTATTTTAAAATTTCTCCCTTGTATTTATACCAAATTTAGAACTGCTCACATACGTATGTATAAGCATACCCATTCATATTATAAAATGCTCCCCTTGTATTTGTACCAGTTGTAAATTTCCCCCATATGCACATATTTATTATAAAATTGCCGGTACGTATATGAATTCAGTATAAGCATTTCTCCAAACCTATATTCATTATATATTTTGAACAAACATTAATACATATAGTACATTCGTATAGAATGCAAAAATGTTCCCTTATTTTTATTGTAAAATGAGCTCATAAAATAATATTTCTGAACTTGTTTACTAATAAGTACCAATGTATGTATGTATATACTGTATTATACTAATTTAATACTAATTTTATGTTTCAATTTGCCCCTAAAATAAGCTTACGTCCATCCTCCAAATTGGTATTGAGAGTTTCCGTCACAACCTCAAAATCACTGAGTTTGGGCATTCCCTCGAATCGTTTTTTGAGGGTCCATTTTCTGGCTTCCATTTTTCTAAATGATTTGTTTATTTTTAATATCGTATAATTAAATCAACACACTTTATCACCTGGGGATATTTGATAATTTATTTAACACAATGGGAATGCAGGAAAAAATTCGGCTCTAGCAACTCTAACAAAGGCTTAGTCTCGACTATTTCATGGAGATTTGTATACAATTTATTTATATACGAATTTCAAATGCCTTTTATAGTCAATTCAGTTACATAACCTGTTTAACACGGGATGAGCAAAAAGGGGGAGAGAATCTCTCATTTCTCACGCTTCTCTCCCTGTCATCGTGGACGCTATTGAGTTCAGACAATACGAAAATGCCCTTGACAATGAAAGGTGTGCACTTGAGGAAGATAAGAGATTATGGAATGACTGGACTTTTTTTCTCTTATTTCTTACATATACGAATAAATATGCACATAATCCTTTTGTTGTCATTTCTATAATATTCCATATTCTGGCCTTCGGCTATGAGAACGGGAATGATGAAAGTGTCACTTCATCCCGAGCTAATTCATATTATATTTGTGCAAATCTGCATCATTGTGTTGATTATTGTTTAAACCACAATTTTTGGACACCCATTTCATCCTCTGCAAAGAGACCCCCGAGACGCTTGGTCGCCTCCAGGATTCATGGGAGACATTTTGGAATACCATGTCATCTCTATACTTTTGATTTTATATGATGCAAAAGACGTGCTTTTATATGTGTAATCCATAAGAATATTTTTGAAGACCAAAAATTGCATTTCCCCCGTCACATGCCGGACCTTTGGACCATGACCGTTTGTAAACGTTTTTTACACTGTTTGTCTGCAACCAAAAAAAGTCCTTTTTCATAGTGCAAAAACCTGGTTCTTTCCATCCCCAAGCAATTTGAGTACTATAGCCACGAGATTTTCGAGGGTGTTCATAGGCACGAGTTATTCATTATCTCATCTGTTGGTCTAAATTCAATTCTAATGAATGTATGTATACATCATGAGAGATGGTGGAATCCCCAGTTTTGAACACACGCTAAACATTTTCCACGTGAATTCTCTCTTTTGGATGTTCGAGGCAGACCCAACGTTCAAGTGCCTCGTCCGATAACGAGACAAGGTTAAACTATACCAATTAACACCAATGTGTGTCATTTTCACATGTTGTCCGATTTGTGAATTACGAATGCTGTATACCTATATACATACATGGGAATGTGACATCATTTCAGTAGTGTTTTCGATAGTTAATGCCTGGCCTATTCTGCTCACAATGAAAATAAAATGGCAAGATTCTATACAATCAATATCTGTATATTATGTACTTATTGTTAGTATAAATACACCAAAATGTTGAAATATAACGAGGAAGAAATAGAAGTGTCATAAAGGAGGGAAGGGAGGAAATGAAATGGGCATTGCACTAATGATAATGATGTTGAAGAGAGAGTAATAACGGAAAGGAAAAGAGACCAGGAGATACGTGCGGAATTGGAAATGGAGACGTACAAGACAATATATTAAAAAAATTGGAAAGGCAGAGAGACGGAGATAACGGGCAGATAGATAAAGTAGGAGTGAAATAGGCGGAAATGGGTGCAGAAAGACTCCGACAGAGACAAATAGATAAAGAAAGAGGGCGAAAACGACAAAAAATATGAAGAAAGAGGCACAGAATTAGAAAAGGGCAGAGAAAGGGATCAATATATATTGTGGCCACTTTTTTGCAACGTTTTTTCCAATTTTTTAAATTCCGCTGTGGTTTAAGTAAGGAATTTTGAAGAAGGGATTCTAATATGTACCATTTTTAGCTATAACCAAATTTTTTTTTATTAAATTGCTCCTCATCGATTTCATGTTCTATGATTTTAACAAAATACTACAGTTCACAAATGTGGCCATTTACAGGTAATTGTGACCACCCACATCTCCAATTGTGATCAACATTTATAATTATGAAAAAACTATGACTGTAAAATTACAGACTTAATATATGTAGGGTGATCCTGAAAGTCTGGTCGAATAATTGCGCAAAGCCGAGAGAAAGAAATGAAGCAGATTAAGTGAATATTTGAATGGCCCAGAAAAACTTTGGACACTTTTTGATTTTACAATTTAATGAATTTGCTGGCCATAATTAATGAATAATATGGGCAGGCACTATAGTCTTCTTAATTTTGCGTCCTTTTCTTTCATTACGCGTATAGTTCGTGGTTAAATTGGTGGGGGGCCAGAATTACCCAGTTGGCCACAATTACAAGCTTTACCTTAACGTAAAATACAGAGAAAGGAATACAAATAGATGAGAAGAAAGGAACCAACAGATAAGGACAGAGACGAAGACAAACAGGGACAAATAAATGAGGAGTTATGGAGAAAGGGACCAATACGCTGGGAGATAAGGAGAGAGAAAGGGACCGATATTGACAAGGAAGAAAGAGACAATTAAATAGAAAGCGAGAAACATTAGGGAGAAAGAGACAGAAGTAGAAAATAGAAATGGATGGGCATAAAGACATAAATACAGGGAGAACTACCAAGAAATGAAAAATGGGAGAATGTGAGGAAGAGAAATAAAGAGAACACGTTCCCGCAATAAGGAGAGAGAGAGAGAGAGAGAGAGAGAGAGAGAGAGAAAGAGTGACAAGAAAAGAAAGAGGCACGCCCAGAGAAAAGCTTGAAGAATAAACAAAAAAGTTAACACACAAAGAGGAGGAAGAGAGAACTTACTAAAAATATTCACTTGTCTGACACTTTCCTTGGAGAATTCTGTTACAAACTCTTCCAAAGCAAAGAATACAGATATGTATATAAGAGTAAATATTTGATCAATCACACCAGCAGTGCGTGCTCTCATTAATTGCTAGTGCTCATACAACAACATGTTTACTTATTGGAAAACAGCTTTTCCCGGAAAATATAAACGAGGTGAGAATGTTTCTTTCTTCAAACTTTTTCTCGTGTCTCAATCGGCCTCATTAAAATCATGTACAGATCACTTCATGAGAATATTTTTTCCCCCTCAATCCATGAAATTCTCTGATAATCAAACTTTATTTTAATGATGTACTGCCAAAAAATCGAAGCGAAACCACTTTCCTTAATTGCATCAAATCCGTGGAATTTCCTATTTTTAGAATTTATTTTTTGCCCGATATTTTGCATGAACTGTTTCTACCAAGTAATCTCTTTTGTGTCCCAACTCGAGACGAGGACAATTTATCGTTAGTGAGGGAAGCTTAATTGGAGTGGAGAAAACAGCATTAATTTAATACATAAACTCTCCCTTCGCTTGAGTGAGTCCGAGATGATATTAAGGGGCACGATGATGATCGCAACAAATAATTGCAAGTATTTTCCTCCACTTTGTATTCAACGGCCGTACTTCTACTAAGTGAGCCAACGAGATCCTTCTCTTCCGGCAGTGAAACTGGATACGGGGAATGGAAGGCAGGCAGGAAAAACAAGGTTGACAATGAGGATCCGGAGTTATCGAATTCCCCGAAAAAACAAGACAAACCGGGTTATAGAAGAAACCAGGGCCAAAAGAGGCTTTAAGCAAGAAAGCCCAAGAGTAAATGACACTAATTTAGAAGCAGAAGGGAATTGAGTGATAGAATACAGAAAAACCGATCACGCAGCCAAATCGAAAATCGGGTGAAAAGATAAACCCTCAAAAAATAAGATGAAAAAACCACCAAATGAAGAGAAATAGAAATTAAACAAGAGAAGAGAAACCGTCTGGCCAAAAGCAACGAAAGGAAATTATATATTGTAAAGCCAGAGAGACAACTAGAACAGGGAAAGTATAGAAATTACAAAATCCACCTTTCACCAAAGAGAAAGAAGAAATCACCAGATTTTCCGTGCTACAAAAATCCCACAAAACGAGTTCGAGATTCTAAAAAATGCGCAATTACCTTCGAGAGAATGAGAGAACGATTCTTTTGGGAGAAAAGAAATACAAAAATAGGACAAAAAGCATACAACAACAGGGAAAGTTAGAAAGAAAAATGGGGATAAATTTAGCGTGAACCAGAGAGAAACTTACAGTATAGCAATAAGAAAATGTAGCAAAAATAAATCGAAAATGTGACAACTAAACGGACGTATAATTTACCTGAATCAGAAAGGGACAAAATTAGAAACAAATTAGCCAGAAAGAAGGACATGGCGAATATTTACTCGAGAGAAAATAAAAGATAAAACGCAGAAGAAAAACATAGAATTGCAATAAAGTCTCCGTATACCAAGCCTCTGTTACAGCATTTCTTTATGACAACATTCTGCAGTCCGCCCTTGGTACATGTAACGTACGCATTTTACGTTCTATATAACATTTCCCAGTAACAATATTTTTTGCTTTTCCCTTCAGTGCTGTTATAGAGAGACTCCACTGTATCCGGTCAGAGAGACAGTATAGATGAGTCGGAAAAAGCTTAAAACGGTGCTAAAGCTACTGAGTTAAGTGAAAGCTAGAGGGCAAATTAAAATCTCCAAAGTAAAGAGAAAGCAAGACAGAAGAAACGCTAGGAACAAAAATTAAAACGACACAGCAATTTAGTGTTAGTTAGATCTAGAGAAAGTTAAGCGTTGAACAATAGAAAGTCAGAGCAAGAGAGCAATAAAAAAGTTGAATCACTATAGAATAAATTAATCGGAAGGAGAGGAATAGCGACGGAGCTTTAATTCCATCAAGTTCGAGCAAAAGTGAAAATATATAAAATCCGAGCAATACAAATAAGCGGGAAAGTACAAATATAATTAAGAGCAAAGAAGAAAATATACAGAAGGAGAAAAAGTGTGAGCAAAAAAAGGCAACAGAGAAAGTTTGCGCAAATAAAAACAAAAATGTAGAGAGTTTGAAGAAGAGAATCTAAAGCAAGGGAAAATGAAAGCACAGGAAAAGTCAAAGGAAGAGACGGAGAAAAGGGAGCAAAGAAAAAGTAAGAGAATACTTAAAAAAAATAGTGCGTGAAACTCCGTGAGAGACGAAAATACAAGAGAAAGAGATTTCCAGGGAAAAAAGGGGTTACAGAAAATGGGAAAAGAAAAACAATGGCCATAATGTAGAAAGATGAAGAGGAAAGTAGGTCAAACGAGTGAGGGGAAATGAGAAACTTGAGCAAGTTATGATATTCGTTGTCTGGAAGTTGGTGACAAGGGAAAGTAAAAAAAAAAGTGTAGGAGAAAAAACTCCAAACAAAAGTTGTACTCCAATGACATCAACAACACATTGGGGAGAGTGAAAGGCGGAGAAAGTGAGGGGACTGTTCCAGCTATAAATGCCTCCAAGTGGGTAGGAACAGAATCCCCCAGAAGATTTTAGGGAGTAATGTTTCCAGGGAAAGTCGGTCTATATACTAAGTGCCCGTACTTGTTGAAAGAAAAAAAATCCTCAACATGGGAAATAAATGATAACCTTGGAACACCATGCTAATTACGTTGGCTCAAAAGTTGTGTAAACTCACTGGCAAATCCACATTTGCCTCGGCCAAGAAACAATGCTTTTCACCCGACAAAATCATTTTGCGCTTAGAGACTAGAAAATCGCAGAAAATGGTGATGTCAAGTTTTTTTTAACTTTAGCAAAATATTTAGCTTAAAATCATGAAAATGTACTGGATCTACTTGATCGTGTTGACTTCGACATTGTCCTCAAATATCCCTTCTCTTCTGTTCACTCCTGACCTTTGGGATATTTGTGCTGATGTGTCCTCCTACGTGCTTCATGAGGCTTATTAGGTGGAGCTGTATAGTATATCCATCCTTTTTCAACCTCTTCCCGTTTGTGACAAGTCTCGAAAACTTATATATAGGAGATTATTTTTTGGTGCACTGGAGCTTGCAACTTCTGTAATTAAGAATGGCAGGCGGCTGATTGTGAGAATTTTTCCAATTTTCTCCTCTCGCTCTCCCCAGACCTTCCCGTCTTCTAATGTTCTGGATGTGTTACTTTCCCCCGTCGATTTTGGTGCTTTCCACCTTCCCTTTCCCTTGACTAACCCTTTCATTCTCTCTCTACATTAATCATTTTGTACTCTAGGGTAACGTGTAATATTGTGGCTACTTTTTTTGCAATGTTTTTTTTTCATTTCTTTTCTTCCGCTGTGGTCTAAGTAAGGAATTTTGGAGAAGGAATTCTAATACGTAGCATTCTCAGCTATAACCGAAAAACATATTTATTAAATTTCTCTTCGCTGATTTCATGTTATGATTTTGTTTTAAAACATACTGCAGTGCACACATGTGGTCATTTGCATGCAATTGTGACCACTCCATCTTCAATTGTGGTAAACATTTATAACTATGAAAAAAATATTACTGTACGTAATCACAGACCTAATATATGTAGGGTTATCATGAGAGACTGGTTGAATAATTCCATAAAGCCGAGGAAAAGTGATGAAGCATTTTAATTTTACAATTAAATGAATTTTCTGGCCATAATTTATGGATAATATAGGCAGGCACTAGTCTTCTTAATTTTGCGTCTTTTTCTTTCATTACGCGCTGTTCTTGATTCAATTGGTGGGTGACTACAATTACCCAGTTGACCACAATGACAAGCTTTACTTGGTTTCTTTTTTCTTTGAAATTTTTTATCCCTATTTTTTTGGCGTCCTATTTTTCTCTCTGTCCCTGCCTTTTTCTTTCTCTTAACACTCCCTTTCTTTCCTTTTTCCCCTCCGTTTCTCTTTTCTTTCGTCTATCTCGCCTGCTCAAACATTTTTCTATTTTCCTCCATTTCTTTCTCTTTTCTATCTCTTTCCCCATTTCTCATTTCTTCAGTTTTTCTCTTGTTTTCTCTTTTCCTCTTTCTTCCATTACTCTTTTTTGTTCAATTGCTCTCTTTTCTTCTATTTCTCTTTTTCTTCTATTTTCTTGATTTTTCCCTTTTTTAATTTCTCTTTTCCTGTGTCTTTCAATGGTTTTTAAATTTCTCTTTTCCTGTGTCTTTCAATTGTTTTTAAATTTCTCTTTTCTTGTGTCTTTCAATTGTTTTTAAATTTCTCTCTTTTCCTGTGCCTCTCAATTTTTTTGAATTTACCTCTTTTCCTGTCTCAATTTTTTTGAATTTCTTTCTTTTCCTACTCACTCGTTTCTCCTGCTGTTTCTCTTAGCTTGTACTTTCTTGGAGTGTATCTCTCCCTTGCTGAATTCAATGATTTTTGTTATTGTCTTTAATTTACTACCATTCTTTCTCTCCCTTCGTCTTTACTATTTTCATGCCATCTCTCTTGTTCTTTAGTTTCTCCTTTTTTTGCCTAGCTTAAGCACTCCCGTTCTTTTCTTGCTCCATTTGAATTAATTTTTGCACTCATCTCATCTTCTGTCGTGATCCCTGCTTTCTTATTCGGTCTAGATTTTATCCTTTCTCTTGTGCTTTCTAATTTCTCTCTCCATGCTTTCTTGTGCTTTCTCGTGCTTGTATTTTCGTTCTTTGTTTAATCCTGTCTTCCTTCTGTTGGTTTGTATCTCTTATCGTCAGTTGCTATTCTCTCTCAACTGCTCTGTTGTTTTCTCCGTTTTTATTTTCTCCTTGTTTTCTCGTCAGCTTTCCCCCTCACTCTTGTATATATACTATTACATATTTTCTCTCCGTACTGGTGTCCAATGTTATTTTCTGCATTGATAACGCTTTTTTGTCGTTTTTATAATTTCTTTTCCATTTTTTTATGCTCAATCCTCTCCGAGTGTCTCGAGTTATATGTATAGATATATAGATATATCTACTTGTTTCGGCGTCTCCCATGATGTCATTTTTATACACATGGGACCACGTCTATGCGTATATAAAAACACAACTATAGGCCCACCTCTGAAGTGAGAAGTGCCGGGAAGAAATGGGTCGTCTGCAGGTGAGTGGAAGAGCATTTTCTTTTACGGCCCAAATCCCTCTGGAATTTCAATTCCTTCACGTTTACAATAGCTGAGAGTGAGCTTCAATGTGAGACGGAGAGAAAGGAAGAAAGAGAGAGAGAGAGAGAGAGAGAGAGAGAAGAGAAAAGTAGGAAGAAGTGTGGAAAAGGTTTTTCGCTTAAAAAATAAATATTTCATCCAATTACAAATTCATTCCCCCAAAGACTTTAAGGGAAGATGACGGGGATGGGAATTACACACTTCTTGACTTTCAATTTCCTCCTTATTCTGTCCTCCTCAATAATCCAGTGCTCGTCATGCCCATTAGTTTTTTCACAGAATTCTCCAGAATGCTTTGGTTATTTCATTGCTTTTTATATTTTACTGACATATACATATGTATGTAATGTGAGTTCTTAAAAACTAAGGAAAGAGACTACGCGACATTTATATTTGCAAACAGGATGAAATTAGAGTAGAAGTACATTACTAATTTAATTAGTACTAATTGTAAGGAGTAATTAAACAAATTTCCTCAGTTGCATTGTAGTTTCTGAATTAGCAATGAAATATTAGTACATTTTGTTGCTAGAAAATAAATAAGGACTATTTTTCAATGAAGAGGGAAAGAAAATCCAAGGTTTAACCTGACAAAAGTCAATACATTTGAAAGTAGAAAGGTTCAGAAATAGCCATAGGATGTCTTATTTTGGATTTTTAGGGGACAGGCGTCGCAATTCATTTCAGGGGGCGGAAATGACGGGGAATTGCCCCTTGTCTTCTTGTATTTTAAGGTGGTTCTCCGAGCCATCTTTCTTAATTATATGGCGACATGAGCATCAATCAACTAATAAATAATTCCCCGGGCACATCGAGTTCTGCATAGGCATGTGAGCGGTGACTATATTCATATATTAAATTTAAAGGGTGACGCATGAAGGCTTAGGAAATGTTCGTGTGGTGGAAATGTGCTGGCACTGCTGGCACACACATAATTTTTGGGTTGGAGCTACAAATGTGTTCATGAAGATGAAAGTAATTTCCTCATCAGAAATTATGATGACGTTGTTTGAATCTCTCACGTCTTCTTTCCCTTTTCTCCATATTCTTTGTCTTATTTCTTCAATTTCTCTCTCTTTCTCTCTGGCTCTCTCTCTTTCTCTCTCTGGCTCTCTCTCTCTTTCTCTCTCTGGCTCCCTCTTTCTCTCTCTTTCTCTCTCTTTCTCTCTCTTTCTCTCTCTTTCTCTCTCTTTCT
>JAQGBT010001300.1:0-33738 GCA_034698585.1 Disparrhopalites patrizii
AATAACCATCATGATTTGAAACTTCATGCAAATCAGGTGCAAAATAACCATCATGATTTGAAAATGCATGCAAATCATTTACTAAATCACGATCATGATTTGATAATCTACGCAAATCAGGTACGACATAACGATAATGATTTGAAACTTCATGCAAATCAGGTATACCAAATAGCTATCATGATTTGAAAATCCATGCAAATCCGGTACAAAACAGCGAAAATGATGTTGAAATTGATGAAAATCATGCACAAAACAGGGAAAATTAGATCGGAAATGATGAAAGTCAGGTACAAAACAACGAAAATGAGATGGGAAATTATGAAAATCATGCACAAAACAGCGAAAATGAGATTGAAAATCATGGACAAAATAACGAAAAGGTACTAGATAAAACCAATGAGGGGATAATTGTGATAGGAAGTGAAAATGAGTCAATAGCAAGTATAAAGTGAAAATAGCAAAACGCCGGTAAAACATCCTGGAATTAGAGGGAGAAGCCATGAAAAGTAAAAAAAAAAAAAAAAAAAATAGGATATTGTTTGGAAAATCTTGTTGAAAATCATCCGAAAATGAATTTTGTTCCTTTGTTCCAAGCCGTTTCAAATGTTGTTTATTTCGTTTTCCCCGACAAAAAAAAAAGGGAGGAGCGTCGGGACTTCCACCCGCGGACTCCGAATATGAACCGGAAGTACAGTCGTCGGGCCTGGGACGGGCTAATCAAGCGCTGGCGCCTCAACCTCCACGTTTGGTGTGACAATCCGGCCGGAGGAGGAGGATCCGAAGGTCCAGAGAATGTTGAGAGGACGACGAAGGAGGCGGAATCCACCTCATTCTCCTCCTCATGGGCGGAGGAGGTGGAAGAGGAATTGGAGGAGTTGGAGAACCTCTGATGGCCCCGAGATGGCGCCGCCCGTCCCCCTTCTATATATATAGACTTTTATTTAGGCTACATAAGGAAATGTTATGTCCCTTATCATCGTCCTCCCCCCTTTTTCTCTCTTCTGTTTTTTTGCCTTCAAAAAAAAAAATCCTCCATATATTTTATATAAAAGAAGACCAACACAGATGTTTTTTGGGATATAATACATATGTACGATTCCATATATACAAAGTAAATAGTATGTACATCATTGGATAGAATGGTCACCCTTGTGCACAAGTTTCTCGTTTAGCAACCCAGAAAAAGAAGTCAAGCTCTGAGAAGGAGAGAGGAAGAGTGAGAGAGAGAAAAAGAAGAGAAAAAAACTGTATATTTTTTTTTCTTTTTTACTTTGAACCTTGAAGTAAAATAAGAGGATTTCTTTGTAATATTGCAGACATTGCGATGGTCGTAATTTTGTGCAAAAATTGTTCACATTTTCAAAGACCATTTCGGACATCATTGGGGTGAAACTAGGAGTTGTTTTTGTGTTATTGTTTTGTTATATTTTCGTATTTACGAAAACGATTTTTTGGTGTGACTTGTGCCTTTTTTTTTTTTGGTGTGAAAGATCGGAGGGGTTGGAAAAAAGGTATTAACCTCGAAACAAAAAAGTCCTTGCACATGCACATGTAAAAAAAAAGTGAGAAGGGAAATTTTTATATTATTTTCTTTGGCTGGTGTTTAATCATCTTTTGTTCTTCGTCATTTATGGTCAAGTCCTCTCTGTGGTTCTCATCTTTCAAGGTTAATTTTTATGGTATTTACATTAAAACAATATAAAAGGCTAATTAATCTTTTGGAATATCATAGCTACACTGTACATAATACATATATTAGTGGATTTATTTTATTGCCGTATTTTTTTTTGATTGTATGTGCAAACAGTAGCAGTAATTTACTTTGTTTTGTATCGGATTTGTAGTTGGGGTAAAAGGTAAACATTTTTAATAATTGATTGATTAGAAGTTTAATGATGACGGTGCAACCTTACCGACCTGGATCTTGCGTGTCAAAATCCAGTTATTTTGAAGGCGTGTGAATGTGAATCATCAAATGTTATTTACAATTTGCGAGACTTTGCCTATGTATTTAGAAAATTCGGTCGATCCCTCCTTCACGGTTCGTTAGCCATGAACTTGTTCGATGTTATCACAATATATATTTTACAAAAGGAACATGTAGCTCATATTCTATCATACTGTAACAAGAGTGGATTTTTTTGCACGAAAAAAATGTTCCAAGTTTTTATGTTACATTAGTTTTTATCCATACCAAGACTATAAGTTTAAGCAGTGTACCGATGTAGATTCGTAATGGTATTTTTTTGAGTTTTCAAACATATACACTTGGAACAAATGCATACAAGTGTGCACACAAATAAAATGTTGACTGGAAAAGACCCAATCTCTATTTTGAAGATGATGAAGTTTTGATGATTTCCATTATTAAATCAATCAATGGGTATTTAGTATTTATTTACTTGCTTAAGTAGTTGCATCAGATTGTAACACATTTTCGACCTATAGTTAAACACGGAAGATGCTCGTGTTCGATCAAGGCTTCTCCAGATATTAGATCTTGGTCATGCGTTGTCAGTTGTCGTTGACAAGTACCAACTATCAACTCAATCAACAAATTTAAAACCATACAAGAGCAGCTGTTGTACCAGAGTTTACTTCTTTCATATTTAAATCATTTTATTAAGCTTTTTTTATGCAATTTTTTTTAGGACTCTGATGCATTCTGTGAGAGTTTGCAGGGGTTTTGTTAGGATTCATGAGGCGTATTATACACATAGTTAAAAGTTTAAATGATCTGTGACTCACCGATTATTTATCGGTTGTATGCGTGTATGTGTATATTATTTATATATGTAGGTATAGATAGGTACACATTTGGATTTTTCAGTTTACGCACAAGTGATATCTTGAGTATTTACACATCAGTACTCCGTCTTATTAGTGTTTCGACCTTTCCTGATAATACTGTACTCACCAGGTTCCACAACAACTCCAGTTGTCAGTCTAAAATGTTAGTGTTAGCCAGAAGTTTAGCAATTTGAAATATATGTGGTTCAAGTCAAAATTTAAGTTCTATTTTAAATGCAATAGGTTATTTTCTATATACATATATACATATACTATTAGGAGACGACGACCAGACACGTGAAACACGTCAGTCCTGTTGGATCATTTATCATTTTCCTTTCCTTTTATTGCTGGACAAGTAGTACGTTTGGAAAATAAATTCACAAGTTCAAGGTTATTTGGCTGTGCCAGCATACTGTATACGTCACCCAACCCTAACTAGGTCAAACAGTGGCTTAGTGCCTTAATTCCTAAGAAGAAACCTATGAAAGTTAAAATTTTTAACAATATTCTCCAAAATTACGGTCGAAGACATTTCCGAAAGGTGAATACATGAAGAAGTGCTCATTCCACAAACTGAAAATCAAATCAAACCCTTTCGTTATACTGTCTTCGAGGATTCGCTCTTTGGATGGTTATGCAGTGTACACATCAGTTTTTATTTTATCCCATATTGAATCTATAGGTTTTAGTCTGAGACTGATCATTGTACCAGTGTGTCTACGGAAACCAACATATCTCATTAATGAACCATCAACTGTAAAGACATTTTATGTGGCTGTAGTGAGTGCGAGCAACAAAAAATGTTGGCCAAATAAAAATCCCAGCAGATATTTTTGGAAATTCTGTTTTGATTCTTCCGCGTTTCCTGTAAAGGTTGTGGACGCAAGGCAGACTGAGAACTTGTTCGTGCAGTTACCAATTTTTGTTGAAGATAACTTGTCTATTGTTATCTTGTTTTAGTACTCTATATACGACCACTGGCGGTAGTATGGTTGTGGCAGTTTCTGTCTTCATACTTCATAGGTATACATATATAAGTATGATATACATAGGTAGTATTCTATGGGTAAGTTAAGTAGTGAGTATCGTGCATTAGGTCAGATTTCGTGCTTAATATCTCCAGTTCTATAGTATGGTATTTCTACTCTTCAGTATCGGGGACATACATATGTTTATGATGTTTTTAGATTTATATGTATAGATATAATTATCGGTAATTATGAAAAATGGAAATAAGAAGTCACTGAGTACGAGTACCTATTTACTATTTAGTAATTTACTTATATTTATATTTTATATTGTTCGGGGTAGCAAATAGTGTATTAACATCTATTATCTAACGTATACATTGTAATATCGTTATGTTTTAGTTAGTAGTTAGTACACATTACACATAACTTTATTCGTATCGTGAATCTATTCTTCTAATTTCCAATATGAATGCGTTTCTTTTCAGGTATTGAGAAAAACAAGTTCACAAACACTGGCGGCGTGGTTGCAGGGACAAACGGAAGTGAGGCCTGGCGAGGATTATTTTTCCGGTCAACTTACAGATATTGTCAATAAATGGATCCGTGAAGCATTCAGAACTCATTACATGTTGATTTTCGTTCCCGACGGAAGCCTGTTTTCAACCACCAACTCTCTCCGGCGAAATCCAAAATAGGCGTGTTTTCATTTTATTAAGGTACTTAATACTTAATATGTGTATTATGTACACGTGACACGTACTGCCATATGATATCCATCTCGAGATAGGTTTAAAAGGCACTGCAACAGTAGGTATAGCTGGTTTTGTTAACCCATTTGGGTAGCTGGAATTGGCGATAATTTACGGATAGTCACGGGTAACTACTAACGTTTTGTAAAACTAAGGCAGTTACAGCAGTTTTTACATCCTTCCATAATGTTGCCACCACGTCGCCTGGAACTATCTTTCCGTTTATTTTAATTTAGGTGAGATCAGTCTGGCCTCCATAGGGAGGGGAGAAGGGAGGGCTTCGCCCCCCGACGACTCGCCCCCCAAGAAGAAACCTAGGGTCAGCAACAATATGCAGACTCAGCAGGTACGTATGGTATTTACATTATTGTCGAAACGTTGCTTAATGCCGGGGAAAATGTTAGTGCTGATTGCGGATATGCTAAAGCAACTAAAATATCCTTGCAGGCAGCGAACGGTACTGATGACTCACCCGTCAAAAGTAATGGAATTGCAAACGGAATTCACACCGACGATGATGTTAAATCTTCTGCGGTCCCCTCAGTTATTGGCCAGAAGTCGAACGAGGATGTCGTCCGAATTATTGGACAACACTTGATAGCTATAGGACTAACGTATAAACTCGTTCCTTCAATGATTTTCAGAAGTTCACATTGCGAGCAAGTCTGATTATTTTTATTATTATTATACAGGAAAAGTGCGGAAACCCTGATGGAAGAATCAGGGTGCCGAATGGATCATCCAGTAGCCGCAAAATTTCGAAAAAATGTAATGAAAGGCGATTGGGTCAAAGCTAATACAGACCTGCAGGATTTAAAAACATTATTGGAAAATCCTGAGTCTTTTGTGGTAAGTGTATTTTAAGTACAACTACCTTTAAATGTTAAATTGTATTATTTTTAATCAACTTGCATATTTTCACGGTTTTCATTGTGGTCCTTATAATTAAGTTGAGACTACATATTTTAAGTGTTCTTTCATATTGTACACAGGAAATGCAGTTCTTACTTCTCGAACAAAAATACCTAGAGCTGTTAGAAGAAAGCAGAGTGATAGATGCGTTATCAACTCTCCGTTATGAGTTAACGCCCCTAAATCATCGAACAAGTCGTGTTCATCAATTATCTGCGTATATAATGTGTGCCACGCCCGAAGAAGTTCGTGAGCAAGCTCACTGGAAAGGGAAAGAAGGTAGAAGCCATCTCATGGAGCAGTTACAGCAGTTTTTGCCTCCTTCCATAATGTTGCCACCACGTCGCCTGGAAACACTTTTAAGACAATCTATTGACTGGCAAACTGACCGCTGTCCTTACCATAATAGTGAATGGCAGGAAGATGTGTCTCTCGTTGTCGATCATGTCTGCACGAAAGAATCATTTCCATCCAGCACACTTCAGATTCTCAATGATCATTCTGATGAAGTGTGGTTTTGTCGTTTTTCACCCGATGGTACAAAACTCGCCACGGGATCCAAAGATCAGACGCTTATTATTTGGGATGTACATCCGGTAAGAGTGTAGCAAAACATTAAAATCCTCGTTGGGGTTTACCGACACTTTCAAATGATTTTAAGCTCACATCGTCTGCATTTAGTAAAGTCTTTGATTTGTAGACGGAATTAAAACTCACTCACCGAAAGACGTTGGAGGGTCATCAATATGGTTGTTCTTACCTCTGTTGGAGTCCGGACTCCATGTACTTGTTGGCTTGTGGTCCGGAAGAGTCTACCGAGCTTTTTGTTTGGAATGTTACAACAGGGGAGCTTCATATAAAAGTGGCACCCCAAGCTGAGGATTCACTTACTGCTGCCGCTTGGCATCCCGATCCAGAGACAAGACGTTTCGTTACTGGAGGAACTCGTGGCCAATTTTATCTCTGCGTAAGCAATTATTGTTTATTATTGCCATTATACTACATGGAACATGATTTAGACTTTGTCTTGTGTGTGTGTTGTGTAGTGTGTACACTGGTATACGACGAACATATGACATAATACAAGAATACTTTGCAGGATTTGGAGGCGAACGTTTTGGACACTTGGGAAGGAGTCCGTGTCCAATGTTTAGGATTCAGAGGGGACGGCAAAACAGTGTTGGCGGCTGACACCCACAACCGCATACGGGGTTATATTTTTGATACTTCTAATCAAGACCACAACTTGTAAGTTATATTTAATATCATGATTGTCTTATGGTACATCTGTAAATGTAGTTAAATATAAGACGTAATTCTATGAAGAAAGGAATGTGGTAATAATTTAACTCTAACTCAGCAGTGATTGTATTGCAGCATTTTCAATTTAATAACAATATACACAGAAATAGAACTATTTTATGTACCACGGTATTTCGAAACACCATTCAAATATTAAACTAGAAACATAAAACACAAGATTTGTAGTAAAACCATTGCAGTTTTTCAATATTTTGAAATCGCTGAAAAGTTCTGTCATTAATTCGTTGTCCCTTTTATTTATTGCTAGACTTAAAGAAGAATGTTCTATAATGAGTTTCACTATTGATCGCACCGACCGTCTGGCCTTGCTAAATGTTGCTACGCAAGGAGTTCATTTGTGGGATTTGGAGGACCGATGCCTTATACGAAAATTCCAAGGAGTTACTCAAGGTTTTTATACCATTCATTCGTGTTTCGGTGGACTAAATCAGAATTTCATAGCCTCAGGCTCAGAAGGTCAGTTAGCATATCCGAAATTCTCTATTGTTTCCTCTGATTCACGATTTATTTTACAATTACAAGCTACTTTTTTTGCGCAGATAACAAAGTGTATATTTGGCACATCAAGAAGGAGCGACCTATTGCAACGTTAGTGGGTCATTCAAGGACGGTGAACTGTGTGTCATGGAATCCTACTCGGCCGGAAATGCTTGTTTCTGTGTCAGATGACGGTACGATTCGACTTTGGGGTCCAACACCAAACGCTAGTAATACCGGAAATCATAACTAGGATTTTAGGGATAGGATAATACAAACCAATTTTACGATTACAATGCGCAAAAGCCTCCTTGTTTCATCGACCGCGCCGTGTTTTTGCGGGTAATAATGTTATTTCATATTTATTATGTACATATTTGTAATCTAGTAACACCATGTCATGCATTATTAATTGTATAACTAGTAGTAATAAATAATTAAAATGGGTGTTGTCAGATAAGAGCCAATTGTGGATATAGTATTCCGTGGGATCCACTTTTTATGAAAAATTGGTTGATGAAATGGATCGGTTACTAATATCTTCGAACTACAACTATTAATATAATAGGTATATGTATACAGGGAATACAATTGTTTCCTTACTCCATTTTTTTCGAAGGGAATAGGCAATAAATTGCGGGATCACATTTTCTAACTTCGTATATGAATTGCAAAAGCGAAGAACCTCTTGTGTCAACTGGTACTGTTGGAGCGGAGGGTAAAGAAAATGTACTTTCCGTCCCCAGATGCTACGTATGATGGCATGTTATGAGACTTTTCCAGTGAGATGACGTGTTATTTAATAACGTAGCCTAATGACTCAAAGAATGCAAGTAGTGTGTGAATGAATATTTGTACAAGATATCAAAAGTCAACTAATATATGCAGTTTCACATGCGTCTGGCGTTTCACAAAAAAGCGTGGTCGTATGCATCAACAGGTATTTCAAATGTATTCATTTTGGATTCTCAGTAATTTCATCCCAGCTGGGCCGTTCTAAATTTTCTTGGAAGCAATATTTTCCAGATAATGATGTGCAGTAATAAGTTCCAAAAATTTAAAAGTAAAAGCAATGATAATTTCCGTTCTGCAGTAACTCTCGACATCTAGTTATCATTCGTCTTATCAAATTCGTTTTGTTTCTCATTAATTAAAGTTAAGAAAATAAAAAAATATTACTCACACCTTGTCAAAACTGTTAGGGATTGTGGATCAAGCTATTGATGATAATACGTTTAGCCTTTTACAATCTATGTAAATTTACAGCAAGTTGTACCCTCCGTTCAAGTTGTGTCAAATGACTGTGTTATATTTCATTTAAGAAGTGAGATTAAACAGTTTGATTTTTAGTCTCCAAACGGATTAATAATACATACTTGCGTACTAATCTATCACATATAGTTGCTTAAATGTCTTTAACTGTTTGTTTTTACATGGTAAATAATACATATGTACGTTTTGTGACCCTGTGAATGTAAATACTTCAAATTCATACATACTAGAGATACATATGTAATTGTTACTGATTTGTAAATCACTTCACCACGGCTAAAAGATATTGTCTTGCCGAAGCAGTCTCCCGACAGAGTTAGAGTTTATATACCTTCAGCGTGTTGGAACTTGGAATGTGTGGTGTAAAAGGTATAGTAGTTCGTTTCAAATATGGTTTCTAACTAATGATTCCACGTTTTGCTCGCAGAGGTTTATGACAAAGTGTCGGTAATTCTGTCTGTGTCTGTAAGCAGGCAGTAGGGATTGACGGTAATAAAACCAAATTTTTGCTGCATTTTGTTTTGACCCCCTAGACATAGTATCAAATACCACATATGACTTTGGGTAATTCGTTGGTAAATATCCTGAACCGTGTAATTTTAAACAAGGAAATGCATAATTTCAGGGAACTGAAGTTATTGTTTTTGTATTGTACTCTACTGATTTTATTATACAAAACCCATTTAAAAGGTAGGTAAATGTACCTACCATAAGCTTTAGTGGTTACGTTTTCATTTACGGTGAATATCTTCATTACAAAGAATAAAGAGCGTAAAAATAATGTGTATTATTCTATGATTTGTTATTATTTGCTGTTCAGTTTGATGCAACAAAGCAAGCTACGTTTTCATACACTTTTTTTTATTACAGTTTACAGACAATATTATGGGATGCCTAAATCTAAATGAGTTAGAGTACTCGGAAGTAACCTATATCTACAGATATAGTATATAGATTTCTGCTCAAAGGTTACTTGGGGACAAAGTCCATATAATTCGATTTATTCAGAAGGAACTAATATGAATGCCCTGCTTTTTTGTACGATTGCAGTCTGTACGATTTTTATTAATTTATTCGTTAAGCATGTAATTAATATTGTTCGTCGACCATTTCTTTACCGTCTTCTGTGAGGATCATATTAATGGTCAGTTGTAATTCAATACACTTTCCCTTCCCATTTAAATGTAATTTGTATTACAACATATCACATCCTGACTTCCAGCAATGACCGCAGTACATGCTACTGATTGTCAAACAATATTACTGTATCATTAGTTGGGAAATGGAGAATGCATGAAAAAAGTTAATAGTACAACATAATGAGCGATAAAAGATGAATTGGTTGGTGTGTTAAATTTATTTGTGTAATGTGCGGAGTCTGTCGTTTGTCCAAGTTTGACAAGGATTTGCCTGTTAATTTTGGCAATTTTTGAAGTGTCAATTAACAAATAAATAGTGTAAATGTACACTACACGCACAAACTCGTCTTGAACGCGATTGTATTTATATTATATCAGAATAAGTTTTCCTCTAATCTTTTCTACTCTCTTCGTATAGGTGTATCTTTGTTGTAGGTGAAAAGGTGGTGGAGAAATTGAGAAATGGTGACACTATTCAGTAAAATAAGTTTGTAAAGTATAAATTTTTTCATGTACGAAATTAATTACAATAGTATGGGGTCGGTTGTCGTGTGTATTGGTTGTGCCTTTTCCGTGTTGGGTGAGATAATTGAGGTGTTCGTTCACACATGGTTGAAACAACCATTGTCCACGTCAATGATGTATCAGCATCAACAATAAATAATTAAAATAATAATTTTCTTTCTGCAGCCAATCATAAATAAAAGTTAATTATGAAAAATCTCTCAGGTTCGCTCTTCAACAAAAAAGAAAAATCTTCTCACACCGGTATTGTTATGAAGCTTCCCTTTTTGGGAAATGATAAACAATGCCAAGAGAAATGTTTCTCGCAAAATTCTTTCATGACGTGTTGAAGAACTGTACATACCTACTACCTAACCTACATACATGATACGTGTACTACTTCTGAAACTTCAAGGAATATAAATTAGTCCTTCATGTAGATTAAAATTCAATAAACATGCAGTGATAACGGTAACAAAAGTTTCCTCGGTTAATGTTTCCAACAATGTACATTGGTACTTGGTACATGCATGCAGCTTGTAAATACAAGCTGTTGTGAATAACAATAAAACAATTGTAAAAAGATGGACTTGAAAAATAAACGCAAAACGAAATAAAATGCTGAGCAAGGAGTTTTTTTCACATTTGACAAGAACATAATGTGAGCTATCTCGGTAGATTTTCTTCCATAAAAACGTTTGAATGTTTTCAAACTGTGAACAATAAAGAGACAAATGATGAATCGAAGATAAAAAAATGCGAACACGAGTAATAAGTTGTACAACAATACCTACGGCTGAGGATTTCAAATAGAATAAATATGGAAGTAATCGCCAATTTTTGATTGCCAACCATCACCCATTTTTATAGCAAATAATCAGGATTATGAATTAGTGAGGTCTGATTGTTCACACAAAAAATAGTGCAAAATGCTCGCTGTGTCACTGCAC
The DNA here is from genome assembly GCA_034698585.1 of Disparrhopalites patrizii. Lineage (NCBI taxonomy): Eukaryota > Metazoa > Arthropoda > Collembola > Symphypleona > Sminthuridae > Disparrhopalites > Disparrhopalites patrizii. The sequence continues at coordinate 11,094 of JAQGBT010001300.1, forward strand.
ATGTCTTAAAATTTTGGAATACAAAAGCGTGGTTACATAATTTATATTTGCTACACTGATAAAAACAGATCCCCTTTGAATCGCAAAAAGTACACATTCGGGTGTATTTAAACTTTGAAACCAGCTTCTTTTGTACTTTTATTATTTACTTTTAAGTTGCTACCTGAAGGACCATTAATGAGATACAGCAACGCGTATATAAGATATGAGCTAACGGCTCAAAAACAGATATTCAGTGGAATGAATTCCTGATAGCATACATAGTTTTGTTTGCTACAATCAGATGTACCAGACCACAGCAATCTACATTGACAAATAAATAAAAAATAATTGTTTGAGCAAAATTGGGTTCTTTGTTTTCTTTATTTTACTGTACAAAAGTATCAAATAATGCTGGCAGCTGATACAATTCGGTAAAGTTCATAACATATAATTAACTAATTACCTAACAGGGAAGTGCGGAAATGGGAAAAAAGTAGGCCAGTGCATAATAGAATGTTGCTTCATTGCCTCACAAGTCGTGTGATATAACTTGAACTCCGTTGATTGTTAGTATGTTAGTACGGAAACGTCATTTCATTCACGAAAACAAAATACCTGATTGGCAGACAACGACGTTTAATTCCGAGCATTTCTACACTAATAACTTTCCAGTAAATGCTAATATTATATACATACAAAATCACTACACTAAACTTTCATTTTCTTGTCTCGGATTGCAATTACATATCGTTGAGCAACTTTTAACGGAGGAGAGAAACCTTCAGTGTAGGAGGAGTCTTCGAAAAGTATTTCATACTCATCATTATGTGTCACAGGCGGAGCATTCACAAGAGCTTTATAGAAACACGTTGTCTGAGGATAGAGTGCCATCACTGTAAAAGATCAAGAATTGCTTATTACATTACCCCTAAAATTTTGCACATACACCCACAAAATAAACTTCATTCATTTTCATCTTTTTGAATATTCTAAAATCAAAATGAGCACACAGTTTTAAAAATATTTCAACGCTGGGTTACGTAATACATATTATACTACATACCGACAGTATCTTTCGGAAACAGAGCATCAGGATCTGTCTCTGGATTGGCTCTTAAAACCGGCAGTGCAACCACGCGACGGCGGCTTAGAGTCAGATGTTCTTTGGATTCCTCATCAATATCATCAACTTCGTATTTGCTCATATTTGTATTATAGGAAACAACCTCTGCTAAAATCCAGTTGTCATCACCGTCCGGGCTACGAACTAATGCAGCCACCATATCTCCCACCTATTGAAACAATTAATTTCAAGTCAAACAATTAAATGCTTGTTTGAATGTCTGTTTCGCGACCAACCGTACATGAATACAGAAAATTCCACACTTACCTTAGCTACATAGTTAAAGTCAGCTGGAATCGCGCCACATAATGGTGGTGGATCGACACCAGGTTTCCCAACCCACAGAGGCAATGTTTGAGCTGATGTTTGCAACATTTTCATCAAAGCTCCTCTTCTGATCGCTTCTTTGTTCCCCGACTGTTTAGCCTGAATTCTTCGTTCATTTTTAATAGCCCGAATTTCATAAATTTTTTCTAAAGCCTTCCTAATGAGATCTTCTTCTGCTTCAGCTTCAGATATGGCATGGTTGTAAAGTGATTTTAATTTTTGCTAGAACCAAGAGGAAGATTATTAGATTATTTCGTCTAAGTAAAGGTTGTTAGGTAACTAATGCTAAGCATTTGTTCGGTTTGCTACCTTATTTGTCTGTGTTATTTTTTCGTCTTGCCTTGCTTTCTCATGAATTTTGTTGATAGCAGCAATGGTGGTAACACTTTTAGTATGTTCTGAGTTGATTTCCTGAATTAACTGGTACACACCCTTTAACCGGTCCTGCGGATGTAAGGTATTCAAGTTTAACCAATTAAATCAACAGAATTTGTATTAATTTAGAATAACCAGTAGCAATATGGCTAAGTAATAAATACATACATACATACATTCACATAGACTATGTAACTTCTTGTGCAGCTACTTGAAATACATAATACATTACATAATATGTATGTATATTCAATTAAATTGATTCTTACGTGGATTTGTTGGAGGGCAGCATCAGACATGATTGCAGCTAGTGGAAGGGATCGAAAAATAGATTTGTCTCTTGAGCTACGATTGTAGGCTTGTCAAGAACTCTTTCAGTAACAACCCGGCCAGCGTTGATAACAGCACCCCAAACACCAACAACTAGGAGGACGCAAAACTGCAACAGATTTAATTAGTGTTACGGAATTAAATGGCCAACGTTTCACCCGGATAAAACATTCCACCCAAACAACGTCGTCGCTACTGACATTTTCCTCCACTCAAATATTCCTCCCTCTCAAAAACACACGGGGGTAGCTATTTTTAAACGCTTCAGTAGTTCGTTTTAAACCAAAAATAAACACGACCGAGTAAATTTTATTTTTAACGTCCTTTCCTATTGTACTCACTACTCACCCAAGGAGCCCACAGTGCAAAGGTACAAACAAACAATAACTTTCCCATCACACACACACCGTCACATAGTGAAGAAGATGCAGTAAAAATGATGATACAAGGTGTTAGTGACCACGACCCTCAACATTAATTATAGCCTCCTCGTTTAAATTGCAAATTCAATCAGTACAAGTCTCACATTATTTTAATATTGATAAAATTTTACTCACAACTTGGACGATCCACTTGCTAATGGTATGCGATAAATAGTATCCCTGAGTCATCTCATCCTTGGTGAGAACTCCTAAGCACTAAATAACAATCTAGTTCGCACCAAGACGAACAAGTTTTCACCGTTTGCTGTTTTATAGCTCCTTCTCACTTATCGACGATTATGGCTTTCTGAAACACAAAACGAAAGTTGTAAGAGTGCCCCACCTCAACATACCAGTTAACTTTGTATGAACTTTATCGACGAATGAACAATTGGATATTTTCAACAGTTATTTCAGTGCAAGTTCTTCGACTCTGTCCAGTGACTAGTACAAATACCCGTTCATTACAAATAAATACAGCAAAAATTGCATAATTACTTGCACATATAATACCATTTGATAACTGCAAAAAATTCAGCACCATCACATAATTGATCATAAATCATAACCTCATAACCGTTCCAGTCAACTACCTGTTGTCGCACCGAACTAATTAACTGTTTCGTTCAAAATTCACCATCCAAATATGTTCCGACAAGCTCAACCATCCTCATCCATATCAAAATGTTAGTTCTGGAATGTCAACAAAGTTGAACTTACCCATGATAACTTGGATAACCTCTCGACATGAACAGTAAACAAAACGGATGTGAACGTCCAGTAAATCCCTACATCAACAAATGAGAATATAAAATATAAAGTGTTAAGCTTTTGGCGCTTTGAATCCTTCAAAAATCCACTGATAAAAATACAAAATCAAAACAAAATCCTACCGAGACTTTTCGAGAATCTATATCCGTGCCGCTACAGCCCTTTTGGTGTGTTGGTAGTCTTCAATGAAATACAACAAAAGCCCAGAGTAAGGTTCATGTACATAGATTTATAGGCTGAATTTCTAGATATTTGTTATTTTCCAGCAGTTTTTCCTCGATTTTCTTTTTTTACACTACCACACTTTTTCTTTCCATTATATGCGGGGTTTCAATTTCAATGAAAGAAATTCTCCTATGGTTGAATGAAATGGTAAAAAAACTGGATATACCTTTTGGTTTTGGAACTTGCCAGTTTTTCACTATGAGAAAAAGAATGGCTTATATGCTGTGGGTGGTCTCGTGATTCACACATGTATATTTTCCCTTTTCTCTCTACGTGACTTACCACACCTACATCCAGACTGGGAAATTTCGAAAAAAAAGTCCTTCCAGATCCATTGAAAACCTTCAAGTGAGACCAAGTGGAAGGAAAAAGTATTTTATACAAAAAATAGGAGAAAATAGAGAAAGCACTGGAAAAAAAAGTTTTATCCTTTAATACTGCAGGAGAGAGATCTTAAGTTTTTTTTTGGTGCCAGTAGCTAGAATTTTTTATGGTGTATAAAAAGAATATATAAAAAGGAATATAGGTGATACACCTTTTTGTATGTAGGTGATATCGTGATATGTAAGGTCAACGTCATAGTTTTTTTTTTGTTTGAAGAGGAGGAAAGTAGATAAAGTACTTATTTAGAGACCTTGTAGGCATTTGATTCTAAAATATATGGTTTAAAGAGTTTTCTATATATAGTAGTGACTTTTCCCTGTATCGTATGCTTTGGTGGGGAAGACAAAAGTTTTGTTGAATCTATAAATCTAGGTTACCAGCTCAATATCCGAAATCATTGTTCCGAGGAGTATATAGGTCATAGGTCGGTGAAGTGATATCGTTTTTGGCGGAATTGGATCCGGACACGCTTGACTCAATTATTTAAGGGGTGATCTCTTGTATAATCCAGGGGTTTTTTCGTGGATATATACATTATCATTATATACCCCATTTTACTGTGATTCAGTTCAGCAGTATCAGCAGTGCTTGAACAAAAAGTGTTTGACCCATTCTGTATATTTCTGGATCACATATGTATACTTTCTCAGTTGGTCTCACCAAATGTTTGGTAGAAGGAGACGGAGAATGAAAACGGTTTTGCGGGATTACTGGTAATCCACTTGAGCGTGAAGATAACTGACCCCGCCATAATTGTTGGTATATTGCTCATTCTAGTACTTAATATCAAGTTAATTTAGTTTTATAGCCTACAGTATCAGTACTTCCTTATGATTTATGTGGATCATTTTGTTTGCAGTATATAATTCAGAGCATTAAGCGAGAGGATGAAGTTGAAGGAAATCATGATTAGGTGGACTTAAAAAGAGTTGTTTTGTTTGTTTTGGAAAAGGTGTCGTTGTTCTGAGTTGGACAACATGAGTGGGTGTCACCAGATTTTGACAGGTGCCTGCAACCCGGGTGATCGATCATTTTCTTTGGGGAACATAGACAGCATATCCTTTTTGGTAAGTCATTCACAGGGGTTTCTAAATGTTCTTCTAATGAATTTGTATTTGTATACTTTGTATACAGTGTTTTAATTGTAAGATTTAATAAAAAAAATAAGAAGAAACAATTGATGGTTGTATGGTACCCGAATATTTTCCGGGATAGTTCTTATATGTAAATGATTCATATGTCTCCTTTCTCTAAGAATTCCCTTGAGGGACCTTTTGTATTTTCCTTCAGCTGTTTCCGTTGAACTGTCAGCACTGTAATCATGGCTTATGATTTTTTTCAGGCATATGCATCCGGCTGTGAACTGGTTATTCTGTCATTCAATTTCCAAAGAGTTCAGATAATTCCAGGAGATGTGCAAATCAGCTGTGTCCATTGCTCATCGGAGTCGGGGAAAATAGCTGCAGCTTATCAAAATAAAATCAAAATTTTTGAACCCATGCTCAGCCCTACTTCGGATCACCCTAATCCGGTAAAAATATTTTTACTGTGTGCAAAAATGGTAAATGTGCACGTCATGTAGGTAATGCTTGAGACCTCAAAAAGCACTTTCTACATGGTAATATGAATAGATAGAAACTAACATCAATGGTGAATTTTATTAGCTCTTCAATTACCGATGGAGGGAAGCGTCAACTTTGGAATGCGAATGCCGTGTCAATTCATTGTCATGGGATCCAGAGGGTTGCCGACTCCTAATGGGTGGAACTTCTCTCCAAATGTGGAAGTCTGTCAAGACATTCTCCTTGGATCCAGGCGAAACTCAGTCATCTCCGAAGATATTTTGGGAATGCATGTGGAAGTGCAAGACCGCGACCGAAGTACAGTTTTTGTCATTTTCTCCTGATGCGTGTTTATTTGCTACTGCAGGGAAATTTGATCGGCTTGTTAAAATTTGGTACCCTGTTACAAGTAAGTTCTTCTACGTCGAATTACAATGAAAAACACCATTCGTTCTCCAACTTGTAAATATTGAATAACAAATTGATGGAATTGGATGAGTAACAATGATACAATAATATTAATTCAGGGTTTTCTCCTTCGCCTGACAAAATTACTTTCGACTACGTGTACCTGGCGCATCCGCGGGCTGTAACTGGATTTTCTTGGCGTCAAACGAGCAAGTACATGCCAAAGTAAGACTACCAGAACAGCAGCATATGTATAAGCATACGTATCAACATACGTATTAGTTTTTTTTTGTGATATGCATGTATAACGGAAATAATTGTACATATTATGTAATTTTAGAGCTGCCGTGTTTAACGCTCTTATCACGAGCTGTCTTGACAAAATCTGCCGAATCTGGACCGAGACGGTCTTGCCTGATGACGGGTTTAATATCAATGTTATTAGGGATTTGCAACCCACAGATCCTAAATTTAATCGAAATCATAAACACAGACTTATGAAAAGGTTGCAGCATGTCAAGTAAGTTTTATGTCATCCTGTGTTGTTTAAAGTTTGTCTGCTCTAATTTAATAGTTTTTGGAGATTTTGCATGTTTACCTCTTCAGTGAATTTCACTACAATGGCTATCGAATATGTCAATATCTGTAAATGTGAACATGGGTGATCTGGTTGCAGGGCCTGTTTTCATATCAAACGCCACAGACAGAAAGAGCCTTACGTCACCTCAAGTCCAGCGCATACACCTGTGGGATTCGCTGGGTCGGGAATTTCTGCGACAGCAGCCGATTATTCTCAAAACAATATTCTAGCCTACCATGGTGCTTGTATTCACTTTCATTTGGCTGGCAGTATTAACTCAGAAACGGATATTCCCTTAGTTCCACCACTCAAAAATCATAATTTTCGTGTCTTTTGGCTCAACAACAAGGAAATGTTTTTCACCCAACAAGCAGAATCTATTATGCAAGAGCTGTGTCGTCAAGGTCTAGAGAAGGATGATACGATGGAAAATTTTGAAGATGGTTAGTGAAACAGAAAGGTTTACGCTTGATTGAACACCATGAATGATCAAACTTGATACGGTTTTAATTTATTTATTTCCAACAGATCGTAATCAGAGGAATAAGGGTGGAGGTTTACTTTCTCACGATGAAAGTGGTGGTGATGAAGGCAGTTCACAGCATTCTATGAGCTCTGCCGCCTCTTCTGGTTCTCTGGCGGATGGTAACGATTCTCCAAGTATCGACATTTTGGATCAAAGACTGGCGAGTTTATTGCGAGACTGGCACAAAACCCCAGATATTCTTGTTTCCCTTCATCCTATCGATGGCTCGTTTTTAGTTTGGTCCATTGAGTGGTTAGATGAACATTTACCTGGTTCCTTTAGGCAAAGTCAGGTTTCGTTTTCTTCTTGCATTCCGGGCGCGATTCCTTTAGCAGACGCTACGAGCATGTCCAGCCCTAATTTATATTTATTTCCTTTGGAGAAGCTTGCCTCAAACAGGGCTGCCATGATGACTAAGCATCATAATGGCACCTTAAATTTGTGGACTCTATCTTTCGGTGATGATTCCAAATTTTGTCAAGTTTTAAGCGTAGCTCATGCGAAGAGAGCTTCAGGCCACAGATTTCAGGTATGCCAATGTTCATACTTACATTAGTTAATTAGTAATTACAATTACACGTCAGCAGTCAGCAAATAAAAAAGAAAAACTTTATAATTTCCTCTATTGTTTTACATAACAGGTGCATGAGATGACGTGTCATCCCGTTCTACCGTTGATTCTCACTGCTGCTAGTCATCAGTACTTGTCCGAAGTTATAACTGAAAATGATGCGGCGACGACGGGTCCAAAACAACTGAATCAAAATTACTGCAGTGAGCTTATACTGTGGAGAGTAGATCCAATCGGACCGTTGTGCAAATCTGGTGGAGTAGTTGAGGTGGCGCGAATCAATTCGACAGAAGTTGAAGCATTTACTCACGTGGCTTGGGTTCCTAGTCTTCTCCCGAGTACTACCCTATTCAGTAATTCTGGGTGCTTTGTAGCATCAGATGGAACGAACCTACGGGTATACCAAGCAGTGCTGGACGCTAGCAATCTTCTTGCTGAGATTAGTACTGCATTCAGAAAAAGGAAGGCATCCTTGAACGTACGATATTTTTCATGATTAATGTTATTTTCCGTACCTTACTTTTATAGTATACCTATTTGACGTTATGATGGTTTCAACATTCTCTATGTTCCACAGGACTCGGTAGTAAGTCTCTCCTCATCTAGTTCAATGTCTTCTATCCATGAAGCCATAGAGGAAGCAAGTGACTCCAATTTGTTTGCAGTCGTCAGTCAACAATCTACTTCTCGACCTGGTTGTATACTCCAGTTAGATCGTATAGATAATCAGGTAAAAACTTTTTTATATGAAAATTAGTTTTTGATCGGTTCTGGTGACTGATTTAGACTCGTCAACTTCACTCTTCTGTTTGCAGATGCAGGGGGAAGTATCCTTCATTCAAGTATTTCGTGATGACTTAGAAACCATTAGTCGAGGGCACTTAGATTATAGAGAAGCATTCCACGTAGTTCTTGTGCAAAACCAACATGAGGTTCACGTCTGGCGTATTGAAATTTCGACTCCTCTTCATGTAATGGAATCCCAAGAATTATACAGTGACATGCAACTTGGTGGATCGAATCTTTCTTCCGGACATTTTCAGTTCGATGTTCCTGCAAGCAGTCTTGGAAATCATAATAACAACAATATTGACGGAATATTTAGCGACAATCAAGATATTGCTCATTCTCTTGCGTCGGCAAATTTAGGAAAGTCCGGAGCGACAAGCAAGAAATCCTTTCTCAATATAAGTATTTCCAAAATATTGGAACAGACAATTTGTCCCGGTAAAGATGTATCCTTTTCTGCATGCCATGGACACTTTGTTTGTGGAACGTCTTATGCCCTAATGTCGACGACAACAAATTATGTAAAACTGTGGAAACTTCAGAGGAAGTCTCTAGATTCTGGCCTTTCGGAAAGCACACAGCTTAAGAGTAGCAAAATGGGCATGTTTGAATTTCGAGAATGGAGTACGTTAGCTGAACTTCGAGAAGGGGAATTAGTTTCTGCGAGTGCTGCGTACAGTGGACGCATAGCTTGCGTTTTTAAGTTGAGGGGCAATGCGAAACAGGGAGGAAATTCTGAACCTGAATCGAAAAATGACAATAATACATGTGCCGTCACCGTTTTTGAATGTGAATCCACTGGGGGTGAGTGTTAATTTTTATTGCTAGATTTCGAAAAAAAGTTAAATTGAAAATTATTGGTATACTTTTCGTTTTCTAGGAGCTGAATGGCTACTTGAAGATACAATTGAACTAACTACACAAGATGAAGTAGCAGCAGTTCACTTGGACTGGGTTCCTAAGCACGATGCCCAATTTATTTTGGCTCTTGCTGTGTTTGATATGGTACTACTTTTTTATTATTAATATAATGGTGTGCTTAATTCTTTTATTAAAGTACAGTATTGTAAAAATTAGCTTATCCCTAGATGTGAAAATAGTAAACTAATTGCATGAATACCTAACCTGCACTTTGGTAGAGTAAAAAGTAATTTTAAATTTTTTTTCTCTTGTCCAGATCTGCCTTTTTGCTCATGTGAGTAATGAACCTTCGATTACCTTTGGGGCCAAAGCATTACCATCGACTACTTCCTGTAAATCTCAGTTCTGGCTTCCTCTGCACGCGTTCAAACTTAGCTCTGCAGACGGACTTAGACCCTTCCCCGTTAGATTTGGATGGATTCATGCAGTGTGCGTGGTTGCAATGCGTAATGAAATGCAAATATATTCTCAGTGGGCTCTTGAAAATCTTACCGTAAGTCCTCAGACATGAAACATGCATTTAGCCAAATTAATACACATATATGCGCATATATCCCCATCCCTATTAATGAAATCTGGTGTATATTGAATTTCCAGGATGTCGGAAATCTCTTTCCCGCTACAAAGTCTGTTACCGCGAAGCCGACAGCAGTTGCTGCAAAACCAGCTATCTCTACAAGTGTAGAGACATGGTCAGAATTATCTTTGCTATCAGGCAGTGTTGGCTTATTTCAGTACACTAGACATTGCTACCCAGTTTTGCCACAGTACCATCCAAAACAACTTATGGAAATGCTCAACTCGGGGAAAGTTCGTTGGGTGAAAGTAATTTTAGCTCATCTTGTTCGCTCCGTTACCGGCTCATCGGCCGTACTTAAAAGACAAAATTCGACCCTTCATGATGATGGAGAGAATCGTTTAAGGAGTACTTCCAGGTCTCGGGCTCTGTCAGTTAGTTATCCCGGTCCTACGCCTCCTAGCCCCCTTGAGCATAGAAATTCTATGTTGTTTGATGAATTTAATCTAAATTATGCGGAAATTAGAAGTATTGTGCCAGTTCCATTGTGGATGCTACTGCAGGCAGATCAGGAGGGTGGACAAATGCCTGGCGATGATAAATCGGTGTGTTATAAATTTGAAAGCGACGAAGTTGTTGGCTGTTTTCTATTCATACGGCTAACGCAGCCTGTGTTTTATGAATTTGTAGAAAGACTACGATGACTTGTTCAACGTTGAAGCTGTGGATGAACCTATGGATGAATCCGTGTTTGACGATGTTACTGAAGATGAAGATGGCGCGGGAGGTACGAATGTATCCAGTAGACAGAGACGTCGGTCTGCATCGGGAGATAATCAGCCATTAGCATATGGCCCTCGGCAGTCCCGTATGCTTTCCCGCGTTCTGACTCACACGCAACTGCCAGGTCTTACCAGTTTAGATCAAATGCATCTCCTAGCATTGGCGGATACTGTGGCATCCATTGGCACACGTCTGGATCACCATCAACAGGATACAAAGCAAAAAGCAATTCATGATGGAACTCCAGGTTAGCAATTCTTCTACTTTACAGCCTGTAGTTTATGCTTGTATACTCGATGCAGGTCAATATAACGAAAATTAATTTTTAGATTCTTTGGACGATTGTGGTCTTCGCTTTCTGTTGGTGGTTAAGCACTACAGTTATTTAATGAGATGTCTTCCTCCTGCACAAAGAAAGTCGTTACAACAGCAGGGAATTGCAAGCGCAGACGTAGTTTGGGCCTTCCACTCTGAATCCCAAGAGGATATTCTGAATTTGATTCCAGCCTACCAGAAAGGTGAAGCGTCTTGGCCGCAATTACGAGAGTTAGGTGTTGGATGGTGGCTACGAAATAATCAAACTCTAAGACTTTGCGTTGAGAAAATAGCTAAATATGCTTATCAAAAGGAAAGTGATCCCATGGATGCTGCTATATTTTATTTGGCCATGAAGAAAAAAACCCTGTTGTGGGGTCTTTACCGATCTAAAAGAGATGAAAAAATGGCTAGTTTCTTCTCCAATGACTTTTCTCAAGAACGGTGGAGAAAAGCAGCATTAAAAAATGCATACGCTCTATTAGGAAAACAAAGATTTGAACATGCTGCCGCATTTTTTCTACTTGCTGGAAGTCTGAAGGATGCCCTGGAAGTCTGTCTGAGAAAGCTTAAGGATATTCAGTTGGCACTCGTAGTAGGAAGATTGTACGACGGCGGTGATCTTGAACCTACTCCACCCAGTGTACGTCAGCTATTGCAGTCTGAAGTAATTGACGCTAAATCGGAAGATTCGAATAATGAGCCAGATCCGTTTCTTCGCTCAATAGCACTCTGGATGATTAAAGAATATCAGCAAAGTTTAGACACTCTTATGCTTCACAGCAACACAAGTGGATACACTCGTGTGTTCAACTTCTACGTGTATCTCAGGAATAATCCTCTGCTTGTGCGTCAAAACAAAGCTAAAGGAACTCTAGCATTAAGCCATCACGAGAGAAACCTGTACTTCCAAACAGCTCATGCACATTATGCTGCCGGATGTCCTACGCTAGCCATTCATGTTCTTACTCAGTTGCCTAAAGTATTTCAACTACCTAATAGCATCATACCAAGTCCAGCGAAGCCGCCACTTGTTAAAATGGACTCACGCATTGATACCGGAATGTTTGATAATTTTGATGATCTACCAACAAAAGATACTGGGGTGTTAAAGCCACCAGTTAAAGAAGCTACAAGTAAGTTTGTTTGTTCCCTACAACGATTTTAGAAGTGACCTTGTCCATAATAATTGCCTGCTTGTATTATTTTGCAGAAGATTCCGGCCTGGATTTTGACTGGTCAGCACCTGTGAATAACTTCCCCAAAAATACGGACGATGGTCTAAAGTTAGACTGGGATGATGATCCCGGCGATGAGGATGACGACATTGATAAGGAAACAAATTCTTTGAATCCTTTGGACCAGTTGAATAAACATATATCCAAAGATGAAAGTATTGTAGCTGAAGAAGTGGAAGAAGATTTAAACGATCCCCACACCATGATCTCGATTGAGTTGAAATTAGCTTCGTGTTTAAAACTAATGTCAGAAGAGCTAGTCTCTATGGTTGGTCAAATTGAGGGGACAGAGTTGCGTTTGCATTTATATGCGTGGTTGGAAAAACAAGTTCCGGCTCTGAAAGAGCTGTGTAAGTACAAAAGTGACGATGAAGATTCTCCAGAGGAATGGGGCAACGGAGAGAGGTAATACTTCTTCATTATGCTAAAGATTTTTCCGAAGCCAAAAGCCTTTAAAAGTATTACAAGTTATAATTTTTCATTTTAGGAGTTTAACACCGCGGTTGGAAACGCAAAACAGTGGATTGCACGATATATTGCTTTCCGAGAAGTTGGACTTGGAGTGGAAGATGGGTGTTTTATCTCGTAGAAGTCGATGGCTACGGGCGAATCGTCATTTGTTAGCTACGTTACTTGCGTTTGCTAGATTGCATGCACATTCCCTAGCTCCGGTTCACATTGAGCTGGTGTTTCTTCTTGATGAATTGCAGCGCGAGAAATCAAGGTAACTCCCTTTGCTTGTTGCTAATTCTACACTACATTAATTCTTTAAGATGATGCATTACATATCTTGACAACTATGCGTACAGTGGTACTGGACCGTCGCTGGTTAGCCCGTTGCCTTTACTTCATTCCGAATTCCCGTTGCTGTCAGCAGTGGCTAATCCAAACAAATCCGCCGTTTCGTACATTCAGTCTTCAGCACGTGACGTTCTCCAGACCGTTTCAGAATTAATTGCTGTTCCTGTGTTTTCTCTTAAACCGGAAGAATCCTCGACTCAAGTACAGCCTTTATTACCTCTAAGTTCCACAAATCCTCATGTGAGAACGAATTCACCTGCCGTTGAGGGAATGTCAAGAAACGAAGATGCTGGAGATAGCAAAAGTAAAGATGTTAATGACAATCATGAACTAAGCAAAGGCGCTAGTGAAGAAAATTTAAGTGATAAACCCGCTGAGGACGATGTTGAGCATTCGGGAGATGATGAGCCTGATAAGGAGGATAATCCAGATAGTCCTCGTAAAAGTAATCGGCATAAAAGACATTCCGAAATATCGGCAGCTGTGATTAAGGAGGAAGAAGCGAGCTCCACCGTTTGTGACTGGAGGCTCGTTCTTGTACTGAGAGATTCTGGACTTGCGTTATCATCTTGTCTTTTCCAAGCTTTAAGTGATTCAGAAGGTGATGGAACAGCTACCAAAGAATATGGTGTTCAGTTACTGTACACGCCTCGGCGAAGGCAGTGGAGTAGTACAGGGACTGATGGAACGGGTGAAAAAGTGATTTCGACACCAGATAAATGGCCAGGTAAGTTATTTATCTCTTTGTTCATTTGTTTGCATTATTGATGCACAGTTCACATGCGATTCTGCTGAAGGAGATATAAGAACAAAGTAATTATTAAGCGTACGGCAACATTTAGTATAATGTTGGCAATATTTTTCCGCAGGTGTGGCTATACTTCGTGGAATGTTGTCCCGAGAAGAAGACGGAGAAAATCCGAAGCTAAAATATTTATTAGTGGAATGCTTTGCAGCAGTTTTTACTAGTCTGTTTGTTCACGCCATAGCTGTTTGTGACGTAAACGTACTCTATCGAATGCTTTCCAAAAAAATGGATGCACAATCTTTCGCAACAATATTTGGCGGGGGCTCCAAGAGGCAGATAAAGATAACGACTTTGAATCAACTGCATGTAAGAAAACTCACCTACGTATTTATTTGTTGGCTAAGCTTCGAGAACTTTGTTTGTCTTTTTTAAATCCAATTCCTTGAAAATATGCAATCAAATTAAGCTTAAAATATAAACTTGTTTTGCAGCCTCAGAGTCAAAGTTCTTCTTCCGACAAAGACGGCGGAGATACTTCTCCTTCATCTGTATGGACAACTCTAGCTAGTCTAAATAAAGCACGGATGAAGTTTAATATGAAATTGCTTGGACAGCAATTTAATTTAACTAGTCCAAAAACTCCGACAACACCGTCATTAAAAGTATGATATACATATATGTTTGGCTTATAATTAATAGTTTAATAGTTGTACTATTATTTGGTAATTAGTTGTACCAGATTGAGTTGATTAAGTAATCATTGGTATCCTTATGTCGCATGAAAAGGAGGAACGACCGAGCTTCCGTGAAAAATTTGTTCCTCCGGAAACACCGATTTATTCATACTTGATGAGTGCTCCTAAGCCGAGAACAGATGAAGCGGATGGGAAACTAGTATTTATGGATTCTGACGAAGAGGAAGATTTGGAGGAGGAAGTGGATGATGATGACGATCAAGACGATTTCTGGGATTCAAAAGGAGTTACAAAACCAGTCGTGCCAGAAAACATGGAAGATCATCCATTTTCATATTCTTGGCGACTCATGAGATTAGCTGCAGTCAAACTTGCTCGAATGGAGCTTCAGCGTGTTGCCACTATTGCAGGAATTGAGATGGCAGAGTTATCACATGTAAGTCCTTACCTGGACGGAGTAATGAGAGTATTGACGGTGTGGCAGGATCGCCTGTATAAAGAGCTGGAACACGTAGCACCTGCACCGCTTAACTTGCTTCCTAATTCGTCCATTGAGCATATGAGCGGGCCACCGATTAACAAATATCGAGCTCTCCTTGAACCAACAAACACACCCTTTCCGTGAGTCTGTGATACAATTCTATTGTTACACCATTACATTCACTCCCCTGCTGTCATTTAACAAATCTTTTATCGATATTTTCCGTAGGCTACGGAAAGCTACATTTGGCCTTCGACGTTTGTGGAATATGTTAGTGAGAGAGGACACTGTCCAGGATTACTTTGTGCGGTTTGTCTTTGGTAAGCGAAGAGCTGAGGATGCAATGTCCTTGTGGGAAATGAGTGTTGATGCCCGACTTTTAAAAGAGAAGAAGGAAGAAAGTCAAGCTCAAGAGTTGGATGACGATCAACCAATGCCTATGGGGCCTGTCCGAATCGTTCATAAAGAGCACGAAAGCATATCTGCATTTTGTTTTAACCAAGTAATGATTTCACCAGATAATCAAATATTGTTATGTCTAAATTGAATATATTTTTTATTCATGTTTTGCTTATTCTTGCTAGTCCACTCCTGGATTGCTAGCTATTTCTACTCCAAAAGAAATACAAGAATTAGACGTTGGCGTATTGCTCGATATGGAATCCTGGAAATTAGAAGATCAATTCGAGCTAGATTTGCTTAATCTGTATAAGTAAGACGTTTTTACAATAATGCCTGTATTTCTTATTTAAAAAGCGAACCGAAATGAAATGCCTGTGATTGGTAATATTTGCAGAGATCCAGAGTCCGTCGCTCAATCTTCGTATCTAATAGTTCAAAGTCCATCGGATCGAGCGATGGTTTCGCAGATGGATAAGCCTCAGAAAGGAAGTCATTCTTTGGTATGTTTTATGATTATTTTAGTTATGCAGTATATTAAATTATTGTTGTCAGCTCAGATCGGTGCACTACTAAACAAGGAAAGTTGTAACTACACTTGTGTAGAAATTTTGTAATTGTTCCCAGTGTGTTTTCCGTGTCTGATAGGTGTACCCGGTGCAATATTAAGAGTTTCTACTTTTATGTTGTTAATTAGGATTGTGTGCTTTGCATACGGTTAGGTTACGTAAAGGATTACATAACTGACTTGGTACGTTTAAAAATTTTTTAATGCTTACTCGACGTAAAAGATTAAAGGATTGAATTTTCCGGGTTGCACAAATCCCACCTTTGTTCAATATGTTATTGAACGGTCGCGTCGATTCCTCGTTCCGGTATTTACACATTTCATACGTATATCTCACAAAAAATTAATTTTTTCAGTTTGTAGTTTCAGAATGTTCACATTGCAGTTTCTTATTGTATTGCCGTTTCACTTTGTATTGCGATTACATGACACAAACCAACCGTTCAATTTTCCGAGCGGTTTATGAATTTGGTTTTTAGTTTTAGAAAGAGGTGGGAATGTTCATTAGGTTGTACTTTTGTATGTCCGTGTAGAATCCTGATACTGTATTTCTTATAAATGCAACGGCATTACTTACTCGGTTACCGCAAATTAATCTATACATTGTAACTTGCATTTTGTAACTTGTTTCGTTAAGTAGTTTTATCCAGTACAATTTAGTACCACGCTTTATAGTGTTAAATGTTTTTAAATGTCACCATTGAATATTGGATGCTCCGAAATTCTTAAAGTATAAAGTTTTTGTTTCCTTTTTATGTGGAAATGTCCGTAATTCACATTTTTTCAGTTTATGAATTTATGATTGCATTTTTTATCTCTGTTTTTGTACCAATTATGTGATTGCATTTTATCATTGACATAATTAATGTTTTCAGATATTGAAACATCGTGTGGACGGTGTACGTAGGATGGCTTCTCACGCGACACTTCCATTATGTAAGTGACATTCTATGGTATTTATATTGTGAATTCAGTCGATGATACAGAAACTTGTTTTACTTCTTTATGAATTAAAATACCTGCATGTTGTGCTGCAGATTTGTCCGGTAGTCAGGATGGGTCCGTTCGTCTTTGGGAATTTTCTCATGCACAGCCAGTTTCCGTGCCTAGGCCCCCGGGAACATTTGCCAAAGTTACTCGCATTCGATTTCACGGGAATAAATTCGGAGTCTCGGACAGTACGTGATCATATCGCTTAATCAATATTTATTGTTATTATTATGTATTATTGATTATAAATGAAACAATAATAAAATGAAACATGTTTTATTATTTGTATAATTTAGGTGATGGCCGTTTAAGTTTGTGGCAGATTGGAGCAAATCCCAGACCTTTTTATGTAAGTGTAGGATTATTATTTATGAATCATTTTTTGGTAATAGACTGTAATTGCAAATGGACCCCAAAATGGTCATTTCACGGTGGTGTACACTGTATTGTTCAACAGACCGTGCAGTGCCATTCCAAGCAAACCAGTGATTTTGTATTCCTGGGAAGCTCCAGTTTGATAGCTAGTTGCGGAATGAGTACTGAGTCCAAGAATGTAGCTCTGTGGGATACGTTGATGCCAATGAAAAAGGCTCAAATATCTTTCTTTAACTGCCATGATCAGGTGACGAACTTTAGTGTGTCAAAGTATTTTCTAAATGCAGTAACTATTAACCATGAGTTTACAGATAAAATGATGCTTCAATGAAAATTATTCAATTCTGTAATAGGGCTGTGTGGCAGTTGCATATGCAGAAGAACATCAATGTTTGATTTCAGCCGGTAAAAAAGGTGCTATTTGCATCTGGGATATTCGTCAACGTACCCTACGACATCGCTTTCAAGGTACGCTAACATTATGTTGTTGACTTTTAGGTAGCGGAGACGATATTTTGTACGTGCAAAGTGTGCGTATTGTATATATGTTATGTATGTACTATGTACATATATTTATTTGTCTATGAATAGTTAATAGAGATTGAACACATATTGTTGTAAATACAGGTCACGAGTCTGCAATTAAGTGCATGTGTCTGGATCCGTCGGAAGAATTCTATGTTACCGGATCGGCAGATGGTGACATAAAGGTTTGGGATTTCAATGGGAAAGCTCGGGCAGTTTTCCAAGGAGAACATTCACGCTCTGGGTTCTTCAAAAATATACCAGGACAAGGTGTAACACAATTGGGCTTGGACTCTTGTCGTCGGATATTTTCATGCGGAGCTGATGGTTCTGTGAAAATTAGAGTCTTAGCTGAAAGATTCGATTAGTTGTAAGTGGTAGTAGAGGCATTATATATATAATATCCTCTTGATGCATTCCACGTCAGCAAAATTTAAAAAATGTTAAATGAAACGAATCAATTCCCACATCTAAAGCTGTGCAGAAAGCTACCAGTGTCCAAACTGAATTTTCATGCAAAGTCAGTACGAAAAGGATAAAATGTAGTTGTAGTTAAAACGTAGGATCTGGTATTGTAAATTATACTGAGTCGTTGGTGTAGAATTGTAGTCAACAGTAACATAACGTATTATCTGTAAGTGAGCTGCGGGTGAAACGCAGTCATATTACAGGAGTGGAAACTATAGAATTCTATGAGAACACAACGCTCGTGATTGCTGCTCCTGATTTTTTAATATGTAGTAGATTGAAAGTTGTGTATTGTTGTCGTGTACGCATGTTCATCGTTTTCATTTTAAGGTACACAAATAATCTCATTGCGCTCAAGCAGTTTTTATCGTCGATTTGTGCGATTCAGATAAAGCATGTCGTTCTCTGGCAGCAATATTTTTATTCAATTACCTAAAAAATGTAACAATTTTGCGATGTTACGTTATTGTTGTTGTTCTTTGTATCGCTAGTTATACATATACTTGATTAAAAGCGAAGCAAGTGATGAAATTGTGTAACGGTTAAATGACATACTCTGTTAAACATACAGATGTAAATTAATTCGCCTTAATTAATTGCATTTCGAAAACCACGATAACAATAATAATTGACTGTCTTTTGTCTATGCATTAGGTTGTCTGCCTTTGAAACATTCTCTAGAGATATGAAATAATACTAAAAACAAGATAAAGTATGTTTAAGGCTTTTATTTTTATTAGTAATACAGAAAATGGAGTAAATTGATGAGTTAGATTACAAATGTGTGCGTCAACAATTATTTTAAAAAAATAGCAAATGTAAAAGACTACAAAATAAGTTGAAATTCATGCAGCACAAGTTTGTTACTGGTAAATCTCTTGTTCAAAAATACTTAAAAAAAAATTTTGTTGCTGTTATAGAGACATTTGTGATTCAAGTGTTATCTTGAACGTTCGTTTTAAATTTGTTGCACAATAAGCCATTACAGTAGCCAGGTGATGCTGCGTGTTACCGTGTACGTGTATACTTAACTTACACATATATGTTTCCTTCTCTGCATACGCCTATGAGTATATATTATACATACCCATACTATCGGTTTATTAAACGTGTGTAAAATAATAGCGTGCAACGAAAGGAAAGGTATAGTTGACCAATTACCAGTCAAATACAATAACGTAGTTTGTATACTATATTTTTTGTCTAGAAATGGTGTTGTGATCGTTTCTTCATAAAGTAGCTCTGTCGTTGAATATGTATATACATATGTAAATTGTCCCGCGCAAGAACGTATTTTATTTAGTTGTAAAAATTAATTTGTGATCAATTAGCAGCGCAGATAAGTGTCTTAAGATTAAGTATGTTTATTTGTACATGTGGCTGGAAAAAATATCCTAACATTAACGAAAAGACAATACCTGGTTCCCTTAGAGTAATCTCGGTGTACCGAAGGAACACTACACCGAAAAGACTTTACTGTGGTATTCATGCCTTTTTTTAAAAAAAATTTGTTCAGGGAAAAACTAATCAGGTGTCGCATAAGTTACTGTTGTATGTATATTTTGGGTTGCGTAATCAAATAGTCAGCTTTTCACGCAGTTATTCCAGTCAGTATTACGTGCGCCTCATTATGTAATAATGACTGAAGTGACCCGCCTACTCCATGGGATTCTTCTCACGCTCATTGCTGTGAAAGTTTTTTTTTTTGACTTTGAGTTACAATTACAATCCTTCATTCCCAGCTACACCACGTATGTATTTGGCATGTTATGAAAAGTATGTATATAAGTGAAGCTTAATTCAATGTGTGATGGGTAAGTTCCAGTAACCGGCGATTCAAATCGCAGCGGAAATATTTGTGCGCGTTTGTGATGTACAAGACTTTTCTCCAAAAAAAATGAAAATCCTTTTTCAAAACAAAATGCCAATGAAGGAGAAGATAATAAAAAAATACACCTTCATTTGGTGGACCATGGGACCCGAAGAAGAAGAGAAAGCGTATTACAAACGACTGAACGACGACACAATAATAATACAAGATTTGAAGTCGGTCAAACAACTTTGTAAAATAAATGTATTCTTTATGTTCGTTAAAAACTTTGATGGTGATTGTTGTAGACTTATACAAATAATTAAACAATAATGTATTGTACGTGTTCATACGTTGACTGTATAGAACCTTTGTGTGTGATCATTCCATCACATTTTATTGTTATTATTATTATCCACACAGATCATGTATTATGCTCGTATCTCGGTTTTCATACCTTGCCGTGTACATTTATTACCTGTCTATTATTATTACACCGCGTAATAAGTCCTACATAGTAAAGTTTTTTTTGGATATATTTGTGAATGAGTTTGATTTCCAATTCAAGAAAAATGTAAAAAAAAAAAAATATACATACATATACACACGTGGATAACGCAGACACAATAAATATTGTTATTACATGATAGCTACTATTAAAATCAAGTAATGATGAGAGAGCGGTTGAAAAAGGAAAAGAATACCAAAAGAAGAGAGAGAGAAAAAAACAGTGTTGATCATTTCTATAGATTATACTATGTATTACTTGCAATAATGTTCTTATTATTCTGTAAATATAAAATATACGTTATAAAAATCCAAGGGGAAAAAATGTGTGAATGTGTATAGTTTGTGAAAATGAGATGTCTTCGAGGAAAATGTAAGTTAATTCTAGAAAAAAAAATCGAGTCATCTAATAGTAGAAATATTAGCTGAGAAAAGTACTGTATATTCATTATTCTGATTATTATTATTCTTTGTGTTGAAATAAAAATCTTCGATTTTATTCTGCTCGCTCTAACAATGGCGTATGCACAGGATTAAATTTCGGCATGTACTTTACATGTTCACCCAAGGAAAATTCATGTCTTTCGAGCGTAAGCGAGTGTTTTGGGGCAAAATTGGGTATTATTGTAAACCCTTTAATTCCCAGGGAAAATCTGCAGAAAAGTCCATAAAAGTGGCAAATGATCTGCATTTCCAACTCAAAAATAGTAGACAAAGTATTTGGCGAGGTTAATGAAGCGCGGAAACGATAACAAACAATCCTTTTGCATTGAGCAGTGCAAGTGAAAGCTCATTGACACTTACCCAAAAAAAAGATTGTTTTCTTCCCTTTTTTGTCACATCAGACCTTCCTATGGCCATTTGTTTTTGATGATGAACTACGGAATCGTCTGTCTTTCACCTGAAAAAAAAATATTATGCACATGCCGACAATTTGCCAGCCATTAAAATGTCTTTTTGCATTTTTCTTCGTGTGCAGAAGCATTTTACTAAATAGGAAGTGATTATTAGCTGTTTCCAACGCGAAAAAAAAACAACTTTCGGAATTTCAAATCATTTTGTGACCAACTACACTTTGCCATAATTCATTGATCTAATGTATCTTGAGCTTACCAGACAATCGTTTGCTTTGGTAGCAAGCCGAATTTGGAGAATTAAAAAGAAAGGCAGTTGGTTCAAATCGAGGATTTTCACTTTGTGAGACGCCGAAGAAAAAGTCAGCAACCCCCGTAACAATCAATTCCAAGATCCCTCGAACAGGTCTCCTCATGCCCTTCAATAAATAGCGATTAAAAAAATGCGATAATGCTATTTTCCGTACTTCAAAATGCTTTTATTTTCCCTTCAAATCGATGTAAATCATCTGAAATGATTCGGATGACGGATAAAGACGGAATTCCAAAGAATTTTCTCCCAAAATGACTTTTACGGTTGTTACATATAATTTTATCTTTCTACCACCCAGGATCGTCTCCCTCCCAGTTTGGAAAGCGTATTCCGGCCTGTATAAAATAACTTGGAGTCAATGGTGACAATGATCAGTATTGGGACGGAAGCAGGAAGATCAACAAAGGATTCCTGCAGTGTTTCAATAAATTATTATTTTTCCCTTCGCTCATACAACATGAAGGTAAGGTGTTGGATTTGTATTCGTAATTCTAGAACAATTCTCCAGCTTTTAGGGCATTTTTTAAAAGTTGAAATGATTTTAAAATGCCTTAAAATAATTTTTGAATTCTTAAAATAATTGTTGTAAAGCTTAAAATAATTTTTAAAATAACTGTAAAATAAAGCGAAAATAATTGCTTCACTGCTAAAAATAATTGTTTCAAAGCGAAAATAATTGCTTCAGAGCTAAAAGTAATTGTTGCAAAGCTAAAAACGTCTTAAAATTAATAATTTTAGAATTCAAAAAATTATTGTTTCAAAGGTAAAAAATAATTGTTTGACAGCTAAAACTAATTCTTCCAAAGCTAAAAATAATTCTTCCAAAGCTAGAAATAATTGTTGCAAAGCTAAAAATAATTTTTGCAGAGCTCAAAATGATTGTTCCAAAGCTAAAAATAATTTTTGCAGAGCTCAAAATGATTGTTCCAAAGCTAAAAATAATTTTTGCAGAGCTCAAAATG
>JAQGBT010001301.1:0-33717 GCA_034698585.1 Disparrhopalites patrizii
TCCACACGCTGCTATATCGGACATAAAAGAGCTCCTCCCGACCAGATCCTCCACATTCCTCCCGTTTTACGCGGGTATGGAATGGAAATCTAGTGCATTGAGTTGTTTTAATGTGTAGCGCTATATATTTTATTTATATACTAGGTTCAACTGCGAAACAAAAATGTTGGCGGAATTCGAAGAAGCGGATAAATTAGCTCATCAAACGCTGGTTCAGCGTTACCTAAAAAAATACAACCATGTTATCGAAGCTCATGCTCGCAGTTTGATGCAGATTCAAAGTAACGGTCGAACTCAAAAAATGGAGTCCAACGAGGGAGAACTGCAGCGTCGTGCTGGCATTTCCATACTCTCTTCCTTTCGACTTGCCCATCACGTTTGGGACATAGGGTCTGACCCCATCGAAGTGATTTGGGGACCACTAGCGATTGATACGCAATCGTATGAAGAGCTAATTACCAGTTCCGACGCACCTTTAGCAAGTAATCAGGATGTACCTAAAGTTTTATTAGTTTTGTGTTCTATCGCTAATCAGCTCAAAGAATGGCGAGACACTGGTTGGGAGAAGTATGTCTATCAGCTAATATTGTATGGAGATGGTGAGGAAGAAACCCAGTCGACAAGTTCTGTGGCGGAAGGGAAGGGTCATTTGAGTATATCGAAATTTCTTCCGTTGCTTTACGATCTTGACGAATTTGCTCAGAATTGCGTTTTGCTGATTGCGAACTGCATGCAGCAACTGGGCTCTCTGTTTAAGGATTCTAAACCTCACGTCGTTTCAGTCAATGGCCTTCATTTTCCAACTGTTTTTCTAGAACTAGCAAATCTTCTGGGTCTACTAGTCATTTTAGATGAAGTAATTGCGAATCAATTACTCCTACAAGAACATTGGACAAAATATCGGCGCATGATCAAATCTGTTCGAGCAGATTCACAGGCGTTTGCTACGGAGTCATCTTCTCTTCTGAAACTAGAAAAAGAACTTTCTGGCTTGAACCAACGCATACTATCTGGAAAACTGTTTTACTCTGTGTTGAACAGAGTTCGTTCCGAAGTGGGGAAAAATGGAATTAAATCCGCGATGCTGACAGACAAAGTGACCCTAACATTAACCCTATGGAGCGAAAATTTAGAAAAAGATTTTAAAGACGATATACTTCGTCCGGTGGCTGTGAGCGCATTATTCGCATTTACTTCGTTTTTATTACCACATTTTGACGGGAAGAAGCTCTTTCAGAAAACCTTGTGGGAACAGATGAAGAAGATCCCTGCAGTCCCGATAGCTGGGTCTTTACTTTGGATTCCTGAAACATTTTTCAACAGTGATAACATTCTGCCTACGAGCAACGTCAGGCTACTTGATGCAAAAGCTTTGCAAAACTTGTCAAATAGTAGGCATTTGTTTTTAACCAGCAAGGTTCAGAATTTGTTCAAGGAAGTTTGGAGTTACCATTTTCAGGTAGGAAGTTGGGCTACAAAGCTGCAAGAAACATTTTACGCCAAAGAAAGAGTTCAACTTCGACTTGAAGATTTATCTCTTCGTTACAGTCTTTTATCTGAGGGAATTAAAATGAGCAAACACTTGAATCAAAATTTCAAACTAATTTTAAATTTGCACGCCCAGCTCGGTCGTCCTGTAACCAAACAAACGGTGGCATTGCTTTGCCGCATGCTACAGCTGCTAAAAACTATTCAATCAGTGTTCCATCGCTTTAATGTGCATGTTTGTGAAACGGGAGCTGCTGTAGTACAAAATGTGATGCATATTGCTTTACGTAACGTCCATTCACTTAAAAATCATTTTTTAACTCTGAAAGACCCAAAAAGGGTAGATGAAACGAGGTCAGATACGCTGGCAGTCCTGGCGATACTCGAAAACGTGATGAAGGCTAGCCCGACACAGAAAAGACTGTTGCTCGCCAAACTTGCCTTTGAATGGGTAGCCGCAAGTCACAGATTATGGAGAGAGGAAGACACTTCAGATATCCTAGCAGTTGCAATTGATAGAATCGTTAGTGTATCTGAATTGCAACAGAACATTCGAGAGCTCTGTGATGGCTCGTCGTTTTACTTTCATCGTGTCATCCTCTCGTCGTACTTTTCCTCCGTTTATTCAGAATTTGATGCAACTAAGCTTTCCAAAATGTTCCTCGTTTTAAACGATTGCGTAAACATGTTAGGTTGCTGCGATCAAGACAGTACAAAAGGGACAATAAAATTCGTCGACGAAGTGAAAATTTGCTTTAGAATGAATTTAGTAGAAAAATTGATACAAGATATGGAGACAAATTTAAGATTGGCTAGTCATTCGCATTTGAAACTACCACAACAAAATACTTCGGATGATTCGATTAACCAAACGCAAGCCCAAGACTACACTTTGTACTTGGAAATACCTTCCCTCCTATTTAATGGCCACAAATTCAATTTAAAATTTATGGTAGGTACCAAAAATTTTATTATCATGATTTTATAATATGTATAATACTGCACCATATATAATATATACTAACAATAAGTTGAATTATAGGTATATTATAAATAAGTTTATACGTATATTATAGGTGCCTACGTGTGTATCGTGTATGTATGTAGTGCATATATACATATACTGGTATGATAATAGATAATAGTTCGAAACTAATAGCAGTCAAAAGTCCATGTATCGTTAATATGCTTAACGAAAAGGGTTCAAATTCAAGAATATATTGGAATGAGAATGGCATTTTCAATTATTGAAATGACGCAGAGCGCTTATTCTCAATAAATCTGTCGTACCGAATACTTTAAATTTAAAACAGGTAGAGGTAAGGGAAAACAAAGAAAAACTTTCTTTCAAAATTACGCGTGCGGTAGGTGTAGTTCTGAATAAGAATAAACCTTAATATAGACGAAGGTAATCGTCCGTGAACTTTTAAGAATTAGTTCATAGTTAATGGAGTAAATTAAACAGAATTTGAAAACACAGACATTACATACAATAATGTACCAATGCTTAGGCGGAGCAGCATCTCTCCAGGACGTTTTATAATTTGGCCTCCGTTGCTCTGCATGACTGGAATTCGTATGCCAACATGCGTGTCCTAGCCGTGGATAAATATAACTTCACCATCCAGGAAGATCATTTGCCGGGACATACATTAGAACAGGTACTTTGTCCCTTTTATAACGTAGCATTTTGTTATTTATAGTTTGTGTACGTGAGTTCCATAGAAGTTGCGAGTGGTATTGTGAAAGTCGCAAAGGATTCCCAATTTTGATTACCCAGCTTTTGTTTCCAGTGCATGGATGAAATGTCAGGTTACCAACTACAACTACACACCTCTTACTAATAATATCCTAGACCAAACTGCATAAGATCAGTCATTCCTTTCCTATTGCGTCGACGTGGATCAATTTCACGTAGCTGAATGAATTGAGATCTTACCCTCTGGTAACATCACACATTGTGGACAAAATATTCTCACCTGTTATCTTCCCCTGTCAGGATGCGATTGAGTTTATTTGACGTTCTGTAACACATTAGCGAAAGACATCGAAACCACCGCGCATGAGACGCCAGGGGGGTCATTCAGGGTTTCGCGCAACGGTACTTACGCGCTTTTATTGCATAAGCTGTGCCTCATCTTATTCCAGCGCTGTGGATCTGTCCCCCGACCAAAATTCTCGCGTAGCCTGCACGGGGTACGAACCACGAACAACAAGCACTTTCGCATCCACATTCGCTACTTTTGTTGTATTTACGGACTACCACATGTTTTTTGTTTGTCAAAAATTATGCCGAAAAAATTCAACCAAAAAATTTATTCCGCACTTTTGTCAGCCATTAAATTTAAACATAAAATTTAGCAAACTTCCCATTTAATATGCAGGAGTTGAATCAAGGAGGAGCCCGCTGGGGTCTTGCCCCGGTTAGGGCCTCGGTACCCTGAACTACATAAAAGACATTAGAATGTCTACGTATGTAATCACAGGACATGGCCCCGACACTTCTATTTTATGGTTTGACCCGTAATTTGTAGTGTGGTTATTTTTATTTGACGCTTGTCTCATTCAGAATTGCGTGTAGAAAATAGGAATACTTTCCGTAATTCACCCCAGAATAAAAAACTAGAAACCGCCCCATAATTACACATGAAACTCCTTTGCGTCCGTTACGTTCCGTGATGATCAACGTTTCCCCGTAATGCTCCCTCAGGAAGGTAATTCTCTAAAAAAATCTTACGACAAAATGCAATTTCTTACGTACTTACGGTCTACGATCCTTTCGAGAATATGCCCTCAGGGTCCGGGGAGACACATATCGCTAGGCTGTGGATAAGTTCTTATATGTATAGTATAGGTATAGGAAAATGGGGTTATGAAGGACTTAAAAAGAGATAAGCGTAGGACGAGCGTAAGGGCCAGGCAAGTGAAGAAGCAAAGAATCGTTGTCGTCCAGTATTGAATGGTGCCTCAACCATTAGTAGTAAACCTGATGAACCCCGGATTTTACTTTTTCTTCGGCTTTAGATTTTTACTACACCAGAAATTCATAAATGTTACTTGTTTACTTCGACGTTAATGGACAGTATTTTATAGGGTCTGGATTTGCTGGAGATAGTCCGTAATTTGGCAAAATTTGTCACGGAATTCTGCTACAATCTTAATAACCAAGTGTTTGTACAAGTGAGTTCACAAAACAAGCACTTGGACACCGTCAATATACGCCACTTGGCCAACTCCATGCGCACCCATGGTCAGGGGCTAATTGCCACGATTGTCAACTCCGCATATCAATTTTTGCGAGTTAAAGTACACAGTTTTTCCCAGTTCCTGTACGACGAACAAATAAAGTCCAGACTGGCCAAAGAAATTCGCATTTTCAAGCAAGGAAGACAGACTGAGTCAAGAACCGAAATGGAACTTCGCAAACAATCAAGTTTCACACCTAAAATTCTGACTGGTAAGAGTGAACCGAAACAAGTACAATCGTTTTCGTACGACAGAGTGCTGAAATTTCAACGAGGGATTCGCAAACTTGGCTTAGCTGGAGACGGGTTGTCGCTTCTAGACCAGTTCCGTATTTTAATCACGCAAATTGGGAATGCCTTGGGGTATGTTTTGCAAATTTTCGTTTGTTATTTAGTAGTTTCATCTGGATTCTTATAATCAAAACAAAACTGTCGCACATTCCTTTCGAGTAAAAACGAATAAAAGAAACTTCAAAGTACTGACAAGATCGTACTTGCAACACGAGAATAATCTTATGATCTTACTGGGCTTTCTAATTTATTTTGGTTATCAAAAGTTGAAACCTGAATGTATTGACATACTTATGTAGATATAAACGCTATTACGCTTAATAATTCGTATATTTTTCAGGTTTGTACGTTTGGTTCGCTCTGGTCAGCTCCATTTTCTAGCTGGATTTTGTCGCTTTGTTCCGGAAATGGATGACTTGCCGTCATTTAAAGACATGTGTGGAGGATCTCATTTTGAGGAACAATTTCGGAATGAGGAAATGCAATGTGGTGGTGCAAACATCGATTCTTCATTGCAAAATCTATCATCTGTAATGGAAGGCGCTGATTACTTGCGCTTGCTTGCCAACGGATTTTCTGGTCCGTGCCGTAACGAATCGTAAGTACCTAGAAGTTCGCTGTAAATACATGATTCATAATTTCATAAATGTGTGCTTGATTTAAGCCATCCTAAGACTAACTACAAGCAATTTTTTTAGGAATGCGCACTTAAAAAACTTTTACGCTATTGTGCCAGCGCTGACTGTTTCCTATGTTGACCATATTCGCTCGTGTAAGGAAAAGTTGGTGAAAAAAACGCAAAATCCCACAACATTTACGGAGGACGGCTTTCCAATGGGTGAGGGTTGCCTCATTAATATTATTATTTTCAGACTACTTTGGAACCATTATTAAGCACAACACAACAAAAACAATGTGTTCTAGCTGTCCGGAGTGTGTACACACAGAGCCTACTTTCCCCATATACTTTCGTTTCTTAGCATAGCATTTTACATTGCAAGTGCCTGTTTGGATTGATCCTGAATGTTACCTTGAGGCTGGGTTGGGATTGTGTGATTTTAACATTTTTTATGGCTTACTACAGTACACGACGTTGCTGTGTTCTAGACTCTAACCGACACAAAACCAATGATGTTTACTATTCCTTAGGTGTGGCTTTCTTTCTGAATGTACTCGGTCAAGATCAGTCTTTCGATTCTCTTCAGTGGTTTGCTGGTCTTACTCAAAGACTAGCTATTGAAAGACAGACAGCCGAAACAGCTATTCAAGAATCAAAGAGGGATGAAAAACTTCAGCAAGCAAATATTCTTACAATAAAACGACTTCAAGAGTCCCGCGCAGAATTCGATCTGCTTCATTACAACCTCAGCTCTGCTCGAATTTTTTTTCAGCAGAATCAAGTTGGTACAAACCAATGAAAATTGAGTTCCTTGTTTTAACCAGTTATTGGTTTGTCGTAAAAGTGATGTGCTTGCGGTTATTGGCACGCAGCATGGGTTGTCAGCCAAATATCTGTGATTTGTTGGCATAAAGTTCCTTTTATTTGTTTTCGTTATCTTTACAAGATTTTATCAGCTGTTCACGTGCTGAAATGTACGAAGTTTACAGTTGCAGCACATGGTCGGAAAATAAACAATCACTTGAAAATTATTAGACAGGCTTTTGTTCGTATGTTATTTCGTACACTGATGTTTGCATCGTACTTAACATAGGTAGTAAAGTACTTTGGGTTTCGGACGTAGAAATATGAGCAACGAGCACACCCCTGTTAAACTGAATTTGTACTAACACAAGCAGACTTCCATGACAAAAGTAACAGTATGGGCAAAGGAACAACCTCGGCTCCTTTTTGCAACCACAGGATTTCGTGCCTATTGATTTCCGTATATATAAATGCGTTAATAAATATACTATAATCAGCTAGATCCAAGGCTTGTTAAGGTCTACTAGTACAACTGTGGCATAACAGCCAGAATCCTATAGTACCTTTAGTAAGAAGTCCAGTATGTGGGTCAGGTCAAGAGTAGTTGAGAAGTTCTTTATAGTACTAAATTGATTGAATTCTGTATGCTGAATTACTTGGTTACAATCGTTTTTGTACAACCTCTTCCAAAATTTTGACAAATAAATTCGGAAGGCCTGTTGGACTTAAGTCACTGATATCATTTGGGGTTAATGGGTGCAGCAATTAAAAAAGCGAATTCCTTGATTATTCTAGTTAGTAGTCAATTTTGAACATTCCCTTTTTTGCTGGTAGTTTTTCGAGAATATGTAGCACTTCTAGATCATGGAATTGGATATCACCTACTTTCTTGACAGGAGCCATATAGCTCCATATTTACAGGGTCGTCAACAAAATTTTCGGAGCAAAAGTAATTACACATTTCCGTAGCAAATGATTTAGGTGTAGTTGCAATTTTCCCATTAGCTTATTTTTAAGTGGAAAGGGTGTAGTTATATCATGGATCACAGCGTCCTCACAGCTTTGTACCATTTAGTGGAACCAGTAATTGCTTCATTTATCATTTTATCTTTGAATTTAAAAAAAAAAAATATCGTTGAATTGCTTTTTTGTTATTTAATCTCCTTTGTTGAGAGCGTTTTTGCTTGCTTATATGTCTCGATTAATTATCTGGATGTTCATTACTTCCTTTGCTAGTCTTTTCACTGCATTATTGGTCCATGGATTGTCCAACAATGGACAATTGTTGTCTTTACTTAGACAGTCATCACTAATGCTCATAATATTGTTGTTAAATATTTCCAGCTTTTCATCTGTATTTTTCTGTGTATATGTCATCCCAGTTGATTTCTTGCATCTTTTCAGCAAAGGTGTTTTATTCGTGAATGAGTAGTTTCTCACTTTTGTAATCACTTTGTGCTTCATATTATATAATGAACAGATTATTTGGGTTGTAGGGATGCAAAAACTACGTGTCCGTAATTTTTGCTGTCAATTGGATTTCCAGAAACACTGTCGTAACTATATCGGTGAAGGTTAGATCCAGTTCTGAAATATTTGGAGTTGTGAGAAAAATACGTTGGGAATTTAATTATTTGTCTCATTGCGAATATTCTACACAGCTTTTGTGAATATTGCCATTGATTAAAGTCCCCGTTGTAACAAAATTATTTAAAACCCGCTTTTGTCACTTTGTGCTATCAGGAGCAGAGTAAATTACCTAGTTCAAAATTCTGCGCATTGTGCTCATACTCTCGTCACGATCATAAAATCCTAATCGGATCGAAATCGTTTCGAATCAAAATCGCCAGCTCCGAAAAAAGCAAAAACCAGGATGTTCTTTTGGTGTGATTTTAAAATATTGGTTGCATTTTAATGTAACTGTATACTGTATATGAAATGCAAGAAATCAATAAAAAGCGCAATCAAAAAAGACGCTAACGTAAAACAATTGCAAATTGTTGTGACCCCGTCATTGGTACCTATACTGCTGGCCACTATTGCTCATCTTGTTTACGCGCTAAGCTCTTGATTAATCCATTTTTTCAACTATTCAAATGGCAGATTTTTTTATAAAAGTTTTCATTACAAAATCATTACATATTCAATTCATATACGTACAAAATGAATTTCTGCAGTACGAAATTTATTCCTAGTTTCTATGCACAGAGTAATATTTAGCTATATAAATTTTTTAGTATCATTCCATAAACTTCCTTGTAATTTGAAGTACGAATACATGGATGAAAAACTACGCTATTAATATATTTGAAAAATTAGCATGGTGTTTACAAACCACAAACGTTGAAAACTCGATTACTGGCGAAAATACAACTCTTAGGGACACTCAGTTTTTGTCAGGGATATGGGAAATTCTTTCTGTCGCCAAGCTGACCTGCAGTAGCGTCTTTCTTGAAGATCTGCATTGTTTACTTCATGCTAGGAAACACGTATAAATGTTTTCCAGGCATCTGGGTATGCAGTAAAGTATTCGTCTGCTAAGTTCCAAAATGCTATAGACGGTCTACCGAACGAAGTTCTGACAGCTATTTTGTAAACAAGAATGCCCGATTCTTACTACGCAGCTGAAGCACTGACACTTCACTTAACGGTCCTTAATAATGTCAGATCCACTTCCACACATTAGTGAATGGAACTTGCTTGTCACGGAATTCAACACATTTTGTTTCCCTTCCGGTGCTTTTACAAGCAGGATCCAATAGTTCCATTTAATAGAGGTAGTTTGTGGTGCACATCCTTTACATGGGAATACTGGTAGCTGGGGCAGATTCGGCATCTTGCTGCTCTTCTGTTTTTATCAATGTAGGATTAGCTGCGTCCTTGGTAACTGTAGTATTAGCACTAGTTTCTGAGGTAGCGGAAATCTGGGAGAGTACTGGCATTGTACCAGCGGTAGTACAAACCGTTTGTAAGCGGATGGGCACTGTAGCACCTGCCAAAGCGTTAGACACCTGCGAATAAAAAATAAGCATTTAGAAAGTTCATCTGGGCCAATAACATCCACATTAGCGTCATACTACAAAGCAATTCCTTACATTGACTGCGGACACGTTCGGATTTTGGACATAGGGTCGCGCTAAAGATTGTTGCTGTTGGTTGATAAGAGATGCTTGCTGGGTCGTTATCATCTGTGACAAACATATTCCAATAAATCCTTTAAGAATCAGTCGGGCTCCAACAAACATTTCATCGCCCCCCTTACGCTAAGATTTGACGATGCTGGAACAGTGCAAATGTGTATTCCATGAAGAATATTTACGTGGATCTAGGAGAAAAACTTCATCCCGATCCGACCAACGCTGGTCAAAGTTATAGCTGTTTTTCCAAGCCAAGTTAAAAAATTTACATTTTCGGGATTTTTCCACGCCAAGTTCGAGAACTTTCGATAGAATCCCTTTTTGATTTGGCCTCCAGGGGAAAAAAATCAATTTAAGGAATTAGGGAGTGTTTATCAATCGTCAAATTTAATGGTGAGCTCGATAACAAAATGTCTAAAATTCTAAACGGATCTTATCTGATAAAATATGTAAATGCGGAATTCTCGTAGATGGCTGAAAAGGCTCACGTTTCTTGAGTTGCCTTTGAACGTAATATGCACGTATAATTATAATTGTTTACATTCCTTTAGCACAAAAAATGAAGTTACAATACTATTTGAAATAGCTTATGAGTAATTAATAACTTCCCCGTCCCCATCCCTGCTGAATGTTTAGTTTGTTGAATATTCTCATTTTCCATAATTCAATTCCAGTTTGATTGGAAACACATTTTTTTAAATTGTATCCACAATAAAACCTTGCATGGATTACTCATTTTCCCCAGCTTGCACGGTAGCGGACACAAAATGTTTGTCCCTGGAGACTAAATTAAACAAACGAGGTAATCGAAAATGGAATATTTTGAACTCCAGCTGGAGTTCTTGGTCGGAACTGAGATGAAAACGTGCCTAGATCCACAATAAAATTCTGCGTCGAATTTGCACTGTTCGGTAGCATCGTAATGTCATAGCATAAGCGGGTATAAAATGCATTTTGTTTTCCCGTATATTTTATTATAATAATAGGCACATAGAATCTACGAACCGACTGAGGTTGTCAGAATTTACCTCTTATCTATTTATTATTCCCAATGATTTAGGGTAGTTATGAAGGTTGGTAATTAATGTCTGATGTACTTACCTGAATAGCACCAGGTTTTAATGCCTGATTCTGCTGACTGATTCTTATTACTCCAGGCTGACCTGCCGACGCTGCAACAATGCTGGCAGGTATTGATACTGTCGTTGGATGACCTGCAGAATGATTGGATACGGTCACCATTGTTGGTGCTAATCCACTAACAGTTCCTGCGGGGACTCCGGATGCTGTCGAAGTTCCAATACGCGACATAGTTTTGGGAGTCAACAGTTGCGCCTGCAACACCCCTCCTTGCCCCTGAATTACTTGACCCTGTAAATACATTCCCGCTCAGTTTCTCATGCTTTAAATATATTAAAATCTTGCAAGTAAGGGTTACCAAGCGTACACTCCATTTGAGGCTGAAATTGTTTTCATTTTTCATACCACCATGGGTACCCACCAAATGTGTAAAAGATTTGTGTTAGCTAGATCCTCAACACTAGAATTATTTTGGAATTTCTATGGAACATACCAAATGGACTAATTATTTGTCCAAAGCAAGCAAAAGGACGAAAATCAAAAAAACAAACATACACGACAAGGAGGCGAAATTAAAAAAAAAATCGCTCGTGCTGCGGGTGGGTCGTGACTCGTGACCCAAATCTTTTACACGTTTGGTGGATAGGTAGTTACGTTACCCTCCGTGGTGAATGCGTGAGAAAATTGTCAGCCTCCAACGGAGAGGGCACTTACTGACCCTTACATGTTTATTTGTAAGGATCATACCTTACTGCTTACCGGTTTCAGCACGTGTTGAATATGTTGAACATTAATGGTGTTGTGAATCTGTTTTGGTGATGCTTGCACTATTAGCTGGGGCACTGTTCCCTGTGCTGAAGAAACCTATACAACAGCAAATTATTTATCCGTTAACAAAAAGAATCAGAAAGTCTAAATCGCTTTTGCACGCGGCACAAATGTGTCAGCTAGGTTCATCAGAACTACAAGAAAGAACTATAATACTACGGACTACTGGACACCTGCCGCTGGGCAATTATGCAGTGTGTGTTAGTGAAACAGGATGGTTGAGGGGAGACATTATCTACATCTACAATGGGTTTCAAAATGCGTTTGTAGAACTGTTCTCTAAGAATATGCTAATAATGACTAAACGTGATGTTTTTCGCTTTTAACTTGCAATAAATCTGATTGGGTAACGGCAGGTAAATGAATGAAGTAAATAATAATTCACAACCCAACTTGCTGCTCGTCGAAACGCGTTATAAATTATCTTTACACGCCCCGTGCTTAGCAGTTTAAGTAAGTTGTTACCATTACAGCTGACACACACGCAACTAAACATAAACATCATATCCACAAAATCTGCTGCCCAACAATACCCGGACACTTCTCCTGCAGGGTCTCGCATTTTACATCAGGCAAATTGGGACACCCCTTCCCACTTGTAAAGCTGGGAGAGTGGAGGAAACCTCCTGGTAGTTCAATATTTCTGGAGATATGATAAAGATACCTAAATAATCATTGATTGTAGCAGTTCCCCAGCGATTTACCTGAGCTATGTTGGCCAGTTTGGAAGCTGTCTGTTGCTGCTGTGCTTGTTGCCGCCTTTGTTGCGTGAGCAGCTGCTGTTGAAAAGTCATAGGTGGAGTAGGCTTGGATAAAGCATGAGTTCCTCCTTTCTGACTGACATTGCGAACTTGAGAAAATGATAAAGGGAAAGTTAAACTTGTAGCTGCTCCCGTTGCTCCTTGACTGATCGGAGATTTTAAAACCGTAGCAACTTGGGCGCCACCTGCATTACCCGGAGTTATTTGGTATCCAAGCTTCTGCAATTTGAAAAAAGTAACAAGTGATGGCTTTCGTTCGAGTTTCCACGGCAGACGTAAACGTCACACACGAAGATGAGAAAACACCAAAAGGTCAAATAGAAGCTTTATTTGAGTTTACATACATTGAATACATTCTCTTTTAAGACAATACATGCCAAGATGGTGACTGTTCCCTGCTCTAGCAATTACTTCGCTCAATGCATAACATACATAGAAATGTTAATGTTTAAAAAGAGCTAGCTCTCCACGACAGACAGGCAGCACAACCATGCAACACAATAAGCGAGTTTGCAAACAATAAAGCTATCACCATATATTTATATACGAGATAAGATTGATAAGTAAATTCTAATCTATGTTTGAAAAAGCTTTTGTTATTCAGCATATGGCTTCACGTAGTTAACTACTATTGTCGATACCGGTAGGAACCAAATAAATGGCTCTACAATAAGATTTCCAAATGAACGACAGAAATACCTGAAGGTCGGCAGATGTTAGAATTTGGCCGGCGGGTACCTGTACCTGGGTAACCTGCTGTCCTTTGGTACCCGATATCTGACTAATCTGCGCTTGTGTACCAGGCTGGCCCGCAATGGCAACTCGCGCGCCTGACGTAGTCAGCCCATGTTGTTTGAGGAAAGAAGCAACTTCAGATTCGGAAACTGTTCTCGTCACTGTTTTCCCCCCAACAGTTTGTTGTTTGACGAGCTGTTAGCAGCAGTAGCAGAATCCCAACAATCACAGAAAATAAACAAAACATAATACACTCAATCACTGACACCATAATTGCATGTTTAATATTTATTTACACATTTGGTGCGCAGCTAAATACAGTAGGACTGCATTATTAACAGGATAAACACTTAGGGCTATTAATAGCATTAAAGATTAAAAATTAAAGTGCTACAGTAGGTTACAAATTCTACGAAGTCCTACATGCTTAATTCTGTAATTTAATTCCTTCATAAAACAATAATTGATGCAGGATAAAGCAATCATAAAACCACAGAAACTAATTTTGTCTGTCCCATCAGCACCACTAGCAAGTTAATAACTAAAATGTATTTGGACTCATTACAAAACTTTTCCTGTGGACGAAGACAAAACATGCAAACATTAAGTGTCCAAACGTTTCACCAGTCGCGGGGTAACTACAAAAGCACAAAATCTTCTTAGTGCCCGCAGCTTGTTACAGCACGTATGGACAGAAAGCACGGGGAAAAACTCCCAATTTTAAATAATTATTGTGCAGGAAATATACATATGGTAAATATACATATGTACTAGTCTACTAGTGCATAGCAATGGAGCAGTTGTAATTATTTCCCAACAATATTCCCATAGTAAGTATCGGTAAAAAATGCAAACACAAAACCTAAAGCGACTTCCTTATCGGCTCCTAAATAAACTTGTATGGTAATTGATATTACCTGCATGGTAACCGTTCTTTGACCTTGCTGACCAGTATGGGCTGCTACAACTTGTTGTGCTCTGGGTAGGGTTACTGGGGAAGCGGAAACCGTGATGGGAGTAATGCCAGTAGAACTTACAGCAACCACCGGATTAGCGGATGTGCAGGTGGTAGTCATGAGATTAGTTAATGCAGTGGCTCCTAAGCTTACGCCTGATGGTGAAGAGGCAGACGAAACTACAGAGTTTAAAGCTTGTGCCAACCCAGGAGTCAAGACGACAGTTTGGCCTTGGTGCCCCATGGCCACTCCTTGGCCAGAAGAATTTGAATTTAAATGCACATGAATTCTCGTAGGTTGCTGCTGCTGTGGTTGCTGCGTCTGAGCAAGGGATGACTTCGTTTGAACTATTTGACCGTGCGGACCAGCGATTTGACCCTGAGCTCCCGCCTGATAAGCCATTACCACTTGTTTTTGACCAGGTAACTGAATCGCAGGCCCTGATAGCTGAGTTTGAGCTTGGTGTTGCTGATGGGAAACAACTTGGGTTTGTCCTGGACCAGTCATAACGATTTGCTTTTGCCCCTGAAGCTGAATAGCGGAAGATATCTGGTTAGAAGCAATTTGTTGGTTAGGGTTTGTAGGATTAATAACTACCGGAGAAGGATGCATGGCAGCCGATGTATTTTGCACTTGGGAAGCTTGAGACAACTGAATAGCTATTTGTTGTTTCTGTGCTGCCACTGCTTGCTGGTGGTAAGCCATGACCACTTGCTTTTGTTGAAGCTGTATTTGTGGTGTTGAGATGGACGTCACTACTTGCTGTTGTTGCTGCGCAAGAAGCTGTTGTTGAGTTCCTACGGCCATAACTGGTCCAGTACTTGCCATGACTTGGCTGGAACTTGGAATAACCAGTTGCTTCTGACCTTGCATTTGAACCGATCCTGCTGTTGTCTTTAAGCAAGATGGCTGACTGATAACTACCTGCTGAGGACTACTGGACTGTAACTGCTGTCCTAACGATTGCCCCGTTAGCGTCGTTTGGCCTTTTTGCTGAGCCACTTGAGCTAACTGCAAACTTATTTTGCCCTGTTTTTGAGTCATTTGTTGTTGCTGAAATATCTGAAGCTGAGCTTGTAACTGACTTTGTTGTTGTGAGACCGCATATTGTCGTTTGGCCATTATCGGGTTACTAGACGCGGCTGTTGGAATGCTCCCCGGAGATCGCCGTTGCATCATTTCTTGAAGAGTAGTAGCATTACCAGGATGCGTGAATCTTAGAACGGGAACATTGTCAGGACTCTGTGCTGCAGCCGCAGCAATCTTTGCTTTATGTACAACTTCACTAGCGGTTGCTGATGGAGTATTTCCAGCAACTAAACTAGCTGTAAGACTGGCCCCAGTTGCCACCGTCGAAGCAATAGTAACCGCCATGGTGGTAGTCTGAGTGGACGGAATGGAAGTTACGCCTGTAACAAGCCGACTTCCTTCGGCCAACACAGCGGCATTAAATGCTGCTGTACTAACAGGATGTTGGACTGATTGCAATGTACCCCCCGCTGCTACTGCAGCTTGTTGAGCTGCATACAGTTTTTTCCTTTCCATTTGCAGTCGTTCGTGTCTTGCATTAGCAATCGTGACAGCTGAAACCGGATTTTCTAAATTTATGCCGTGTTCCGCAAAAATGGTTGCTGCCTGTTTGTTTGTTTTCATGTGGGGATTCAAAGTCATAGGCTTTGCGGTGGGACGTTTTGCTACTAGGGTTTTCACCAAATCAAATTTTGCCATGTACGTATTCAAAAGTTGGGAATTATTATCAGCGTGAATTAATTGAGACATCTTCACAATTCTTCCAGTTCTAGAAGGAGATGGGGGCCCTACTTTGATGAA
This sequence comes from Disparrhopalites patrizii, assembly GCA_034698585.1. NCBI lineage: Eukaryota > Metazoa > Arthropoda > Collembola > Symphypleona > Sminthuridae > Disparrhopalites > Disparrhopalites patrizii. The sequence goes on from JAQGBT010001301.1 coordinate 15,775, forward strand.
TGACTTGTTTGACTTTTTCTTATTTTTGGCGGCAGCGGAAGCAGGTTGTTCGTAAAATAATTTACCTTCTTCCCGAGGACCAACTATCGTTTCATACCTGCAGGCAAAGTTATTACCAGCATTACGTAGACATACATAGACAAACTGAAAAAGTGTACAACTGGCACCGTCTTACTCGGTACAGCGTTCATTTTCGAATGATTATTGAATATCGTGATACGGGTAATATGGGTATAAATCAGTTGTGCAACATTATTACCTTATTTTGCACTGCTTCGGTGTTCTATGGATTTTAGAGGTTAAATTAACCATTTCAGCGGCCAGGTCCCAGTTAGGGGTTTGAGCCAAGTTTACAACAAGAAGCGATAGAGGCATTTCCAAGATTGTTTGAATAGTCTAAAATAAAAAAAATTGTAAGCAATTTTTGGTTTCCAAGTACACCATAAAATGTGAAAATCCTTGCATATTGCAGGACCTGTAGTAGCGCATGATCTTCTGCAATCATCCATTCAACCGACTCGTGCTGCGGAGGTGGTGAAGGAGCTTTTGTTGCTGCCGTGGGATGCACAATTGGGAAAGTGATAGCTCCAGGTCCCAACCCTGGCTTGCTTATACTGGCGGTAGCCATAGGCCTACAATTGTATTTTTGGAGTCTGTAATCTCTCCTCAATTTGGCCATTGCAGGACTCGGTCTGTCGAAGAGAGATCGTGGGGCGAAAATGGGTTCATCTCTCCGCGGCACCTTTGGACTTTTCTTTTCAACCAGAGATGCAGTTAACAACGTAGTTGGCACAGTTGTGCTCTGCGTAGTTGTTTCTTCCTCAACAGTAGACGGTTGGGTTGTAGTAGGTGGGGGCAGCAGTGGCGATGGCTTCGACACAGGCACACTAATAGGAAAAATTACAGGCTTCTTTTCCTTTTTCGGCGGGGTGTAGACAGGAGGCAAATTTGTTTCCGGGATGATGTCGTAATCGTAAAGAAAGCCATGACAGTGGTCTACGTATACGTCTGAATCATCTGACGGGGGTGTGGGTGGCGCCCATAGCTTTACGAAATTTGATAAATATGTTTAATCTAAGTGGTCGACTGCTATCGTAGAAGCAAAAATGCAGAGATGTGTTATGATGTTAATGTATAGTATAACAAGAACTGCAGAACACGATTGAAACAGGGTGTTTGTCAACAACGAATGTAGACTACCTGACTGCTTCACGGAGATCGTGCGAGTAGTTAATAGAGCATTTGCGAGAGAGTACGTGCATGAACACAACGTGTGCGGGATAGCCGAATTTGTGTATTGATGCCATGCATCCCTCAGCTCACATAAATCTCCTCGTAAACGGAGCGAAACGAAATTCTATACACGTGTAGAATTTCGTTTTCGATTAATTTTACCCTGAATTATTTCGCTTAAACACAATAATTTCCGAAAACGAAAAACTTTGGGACTATTTTGCTTGCCAATCCCGCACACACCGTTTTTGTACAAGTACTCTCTTTGCAAATGGTCTAATATAACCAGTTTAGAATGCAGGGTTTGTGCAAAAAACGCAAAGAGAATAAAAAACGTTTAGCCTTACCGGCATAAAATGTTCACCCCCACCTTGAGAGATCCAAACCTGCAAAAATCGGAACAGACAAACATTAAAAAACTTGAAAACTTCCTTTGCGTCCTTATCTTTCTCTATTTTCGAGCATAACCGTCTAACCGAAAAATAGAGCACGATAATGTTTTCCTGCTTACGCTCAAACAAAACATTTCCCTTGCTCTCTGCCCTACAGAAAAATCGAGTGCAAAAAATAAAAGTCATCAACAAAAGTGTACATCAATCACATACGCATAAAGCTTTCATACGTGTCAGTTTCAACCTGGAATAAGCTACTGTGGATACTGTATTTCAATATTAAGTCGATGTGAATAAATTTCAGTAGGATTATAACGTAAACAGTATTTTCAGAGTTCTTGTTGTTTCAATCAAAGTCTTTTGGTGCTGATTTTCGCAGAAAATTCCTATTTCAGTTTCTCCCAGATCAACACTGTAGTTTAATTACGTGTAACTGATTTCAAAATCAATAAAAGTAAATTTTCACAGCAAGCTGAAATTCAGGTTTTACTAGATCTTTAGCCTTCTTCTAAAATTTAAAACTGAAGCTAATCTTGCATTCAATTGCGTGTCCTTCCATAAATTCCTTCAGAATTATTTCCTTTCCGATTTTTGCAACTTTGTCACCCGCATTACCTGTATTATAATTACACATAAATGATTTGGTGGGGGATCACATGATACTCCAATTATCCGATTTCAACTGAAACCACAGAAGAACGATTTTTAAGAAATAAACCTTTGTTACGAAAGAAATCTATTCACGACGAATGACATGAAGAAACAAACGAGCAAATCACAGGCGACCAACTGGCAACAAAGATAGCTTCCAGGGGTAGTTAATTGATTCAATGATTTAAACACTTTGAGATTTCCTTTATTTTGTCGCACTCGTTTTGTTGTAATAAAAATAAAAATATTTAATGTATAGCATTAGCTTTTTCATCGACTGTCGAACACCTTTAATCAATTTCTCCAAAGCATCTTACCAACTTGTTTTGTTTTTTAAATCACGGTCGTACTCTTTACACGCACATAAAATTCACACAGGCATTACAAATATTAAATACAAACAAAAGCTTAAAAGGGATAAATGGAGAAAACTTCCTATCATGGTTAAAATAATGTTTGCATGAATTAATTCTTTGGCTCAACGATATTTTTGAAAAAACATTGTGACAGACCATGTTCTTGGATAACTTGAGTTTACTTCACTCCTCCCCCCTCTTATAGCGTATTACTATGTTTATGGCTTCTCAACGTTTTTTTTAGTATATATCCATTACTACTTTGATGAATGTTATTAGCTACGACGGGAATGGCTTCTTTTTTCACTGGTCTTCCCCTACGCTTTTTCCCCTCTCCCAAACTATGTGTAACTTCTGGTGTCCCATTTGACTTCCACCCTTCTTTTGGAACGAGCAGCTGGTTCCTTTTACGACTGTTTATAGACGATTTCTTTGGACATGATTTTTGACTTTTACTTCTTCCATTCACTTGGAAATCGTCTTCACTGTACGACTCGTTGTTCGAGTTACAGCTATTACTGCTACTGCTCTCCAGGATTTGATTCCGGCGTGAAGCTATCTTTGATTTGAAAGTGTTTTGAACACCGCATGTTAAATGAATACTGTCTAAATCACTTCCTATTTGTGGCGAGTGGGCGACTACTTCTTCAGCATGGAATACTTCAAATTCTTCGTCCAAATTTTTCCCACTATAACTGGTAGATGAAGGCGAATATTTTTTAGTTCTTGGGATAGTTTGTCTCAAGCCACTTCTTAACGAGGACCTCACTGGAGTAACAACCTTTTCCAGTGTGTCTTCTGGTGCAGCACCACTTTCAACCTTAGCGCAATTCTTAAGGGCAGAATTCCGAGTATCATATTTAGAGTTCAAAGGAGTAAGCGAATGTTTCACGGAGGGGGTACTAACAACGGCTGGTGAGGTCGCCGAATCAACGGGGCGTGAAGAGGAAGCAAATCTTGTACGTATCGAACCTGACGTAGACCCTTCATCGGGCTGAACTTGTTGGTTTTGAAGCCTTGAACTTAGTCTTTTACCTCGACAAATTGTATCTTTCGATTTTGCCTGCGAAGTGCTCACCTCGGTTTTATCTTCGTGGGCAAAATCTGGTTCACTTTTATTGCTTACAATACAACTACGATTATTAAAACTATTCCTTTTCTCAGCCTTCCGAGGTCTACCTACACCTCTTCTCGTGGGAGAGGAGCGAGTGTCTTTCACCTGATTTTGAGCGTCTGCAGAAGAGTACGTTAATAGTTCATCGTCGTCACTGAAATCTCCTCCTAGTTTGTTACGCGCTGCTTCTAATTGTCGTATCTGCTCTAATTCCCATTCGCGCTTTTGCTGCTCCAGTTCCTTTTGGGCTTGAGCTACTGTCTCTCGAGACCAGTCGTCGATAGTGCTTTCCATGAATTTCAGAGCATAAATCTCCACTTTAGAGAGCTGAAAAAATATAATAAAATAACGTATGAGCACATAGAGGAAATTATTTAACTCAGCTAGCTGTAAAACACATTTATTTTTCCTAACTTCAAAACTACTCAATGCTTGAAGAGTGACACTTCTACCACCATCTACTGCATGCAAGCTTCCCGCTGCAGCAGTCTTAACTAGCATATTTTTGAACGAGTAGCACATGTATCAGCTCTCGACGACTTCTGATTTAATATTTCTTTGACTGTTAGACAACTCAGAACAATTTGGTCTATATATAAGAAATGACCAAAAGGCTGGAATTGTCCATTATTTTAGCATCGCTGCAAAAGACTTAACTATGAAGAATTAAGTCTGATCGGCAATGCACGCTCTACAATTACGGCAGGGCTGTGGAATTGTTAAAATAGGGATTGTAATACAAATTGAATTACAATTTACTCGAACTACAAATTCCTCGAATCGGAATTACAAAGCAAGTCCAATTCGAAGACAGATCCCGACGACATTTGTTATTTTTTACATTAAATATGATTTTTTTCAGAAATAATACTAATTCCAAAACTAATTTACGTTTTTCGATTCCGCTACTAATTCGACTTTGGATTCCGGTCTTTTACCAGCTTAGTGTATTATATTATTATATACATAATATAGTAATACATCTGACCACATAAAATCAGACAGCCAAATCAGTCCAGTGTAACATAGGTATGATATACATGTACATTGATTCATGCTCTCACCATTGACAATGCTAATTAATAAGGTCAGCAAAATGCGTTAAAAGCACTTAATACGCGCTAGATCCTGTCAGTCTACCCAAAACATGTTTCTGGCACACTGTGGAGCCCAAATCTGGAAAAAATGGTGCTAAATGCACACATTCATGACATAAAGAACATATAAGGGCTTTTTAAGAGATTTTGCCGTAATTTATAACAAAAATGTAAAAGTTAGCAAAGCAGCATGCCACAACTAATTTGTTTGCAAAAATGTCATTAAACGCCAAAATAGGCTCTAAAATTAGGCGTTTAAATGTAAATAACAGGCTCAAATACGGCGCAAACTGCATGGAATGGTTTTTTTTTGCGTGATTACACATAAATTTTGCAGATTTTGAAAACCATAAAAATGCTAAATAACAGTAAAAAAAAACGATAAAGCGCTAAAAGCACAGTATGATTTTTGAAAAAGCACACCCTAAATGTTTTAAAGCGCAGTTTCGTGAAAAAATAAAGCGCAGTAAAGTTGCCTGTCCCTATTAATTAATAATTATGTTTCCTTCCTTTCATCCTTCGAGGGTTACCAAAACTCTTATTAAATCTTAACTAATCTAATCTGTTACTGGAGATACGAGCTTTCAGATTCCAACACGAATATAATATTTTGCAATGGATTGCAATACAAATAATATTTTATACGCGGGAAAAAATAAACATACTGATACAAATTCGCAAAAGTATGAATGAATACGAATATAATCCCGATTCTAATTCCAATTCCACAGCACTGAATTATGGACATGTTTTTTTATTCGTTCACGTACCTCGGCCATAATGGATTCCATTTCGGTGTCTATCATACTCTTTTCGACCGCATCACCCTGAAAATGCAGAAATTTTTAATAGGACTTCATCTGCATTACAAAAACAATCACAAAATCAAATATTCAACAAACTTACGTCTCCAAGATCCTCCAAAGGTATACTTTCATCAAATTCAGCCAATTCTGCAGCTGCTTCCGCTTTTACTGTTCGTGTGGCCTGAACATCTGTTTCATCTTCTGCAGCAGCCAGAGCAGATTCAAATATTTGCATCTGAGTTTTGTCAACATCGCCTTCAGTTCTCGAACTCTCCGGTAACAAAGGCTGAGATTTGGGCAAGTTTTCTTCGGATGGTAGGTGTTTGTCCGTTAATCGCTTTAATGCATCATTTTCGTTTGCTTGGACATCAAAAAGTTCGAATATGGAATGCTGCCAACGAAAGAAACAGACCAATATAAATGTTAATAATGTAGTCAATTTCCAAACTGAAAATTACATAAGATAGTATACTATAGCTGAGCACATGTTACATCGCTATTCGAACATGCTACTTCACTTAATTCCTGATGTCAGTAAAAGTCTACCAAATTCATAATTAATGTATAATCTGAATGACGATGATATATTATTATTACTCATGTTCTAATTTTGGAGGTTCTTTGGACTTTGCGTTATACATGCATTGCTAACAAAAAAGGAAACAGCCTTAAACAACCATGCGCGGTTATTTAACCATGAACCATGCTGGTTTATTGCTGGTACTGGTAACGTTTGACTTGAATAACTTCGAACAATACGTACCTTTTGGAAGTAAGCAGTGGTAAAATTACCACCCTCTATTGCCAGCTCTCCTAAGAGTCGTTTTTGATTCGACTTTTTCAAAATATTCTCCTCCACTGTTTTTTCACTGACAAGTCTGTAGATGTGAACATCACGAGTCTGGCCAATTCGGTGGCAGCGATCCTGAGCCTGAGCGTCCATGGTTGGGTTCCAGTCAGAGTCGTAAAAAATAACTGTGTCGGCACCAGTAAGGTTAATACCTATGCCTCCTGAGCGCGTTGACAGTATGAAGCAGAATATCCTTTTGTCAGAATTAAACTTTTCCATTAAAATCTGTCTCTGATCAATTCTTGTGGCTCCGTCAAGTCTGAGATAAATATGACCATGATAATTGAGGAATGCTTCCAAGACATCCAGCATTTTCGCCATTTGCGTAAAAATGAGCGCACGATGAGACTCGGTCTTTAGACGGCGGAGTAAACTAAAAATAAATCCAGATATAATTGTGAAGCAGCTTAAAATGCATAACATTATTACGTAATACTTAAAGACACGGAGACTTAACAACCGTATAATTTACTACTCACGTGTCTAACACTTGTAGCTTTCCGCAATCATACTGAATCAGTCTGGGGTCGGGGAACTGTGTTGACATGGATGACAGTATTGGGTGGAACACAGCTGCGGGCTTGCGTAATACTTCTCGTAGTTCTTCTTCAAGATTAAACTGAGATGTATACCGCGAAGGCGACGGTCGAAATATTCTACAATTTAACGGTGGAGACGATACTGCAGGTACATATATAATAAAGCGCTTAAGAACGGGTGACAATTTCTCCAAAATTTCTTCTAGCGTCCACACCATTGACATGAGGGCATGCGTGTGCCTCCACAGGATTAAAGGATGGTTTATCATACAACTCGATGTGGAGTTCTTCACCAGGGAAACCGAACATACCTCTTCGAGACCTAATAAAATAAAATTCATTTATCATGATCTTCTACCGAACAAAATCGATCGTTATACTGTAATACTATCTCAGCACGCATACCTTGAAGAAAATATCCATTGCAGCCATAATTTCGTTTACATGAACGCCCCCTGTAAGGTATTTTAAGATGTCTACACCTTGTTCCATAGTACCGCATGACTGGAAGCTGGGCTAACATTCTGCATTGATCTATGGTGTCGTATCCATAAACAACAAAAATATTGCAACGCTCGTCGTTCACCATTTTGAGACGGTCAATTAGGGCTTGTCGACTACGAATTGATCGTGCCTGAACATCAGCCTAAACGAAAAAAAAACCATTGATTTCAGATTTCTTACCACCTTTCATTATTAACCTAAGGAACATCCTTTCTATAATCAAAACAGCTAGCGGTGCTCAACAGGATCTACGCCGTACCCCAACACTACATTTTTTCTTCATCAAATGCATGTGCTTGATTGTCAACAATGCAATATTGCAGTTTACAATTTTTCTCCAACTTTTACTCTGAATCACCCAAGAATAACCCAGAAAATATTCACGATTACGTCAAGCTGAATTTGATCGGAAGCAAAAACGCAAATCCAGTAATTTGCACATCATAATTATTCCGTACAAATTATCTACATTTAAATACCAAATTCAAGGCCATACTAAAGATATAAATAATAAAGATTGTAAAACAGTATTCAGCCAATGACGTTATCTTTACTGACATATGTAATAGCAAGAAATGTTTGTGACCAAGGTCTCAAAATAAGGACAAATTACCTCTTGAAATTCAGCAGGATTATACCCCATAGCTTCCGCCCATAACGCGCCCATCGTACTTCGACGAAAGCCACAGCTAACTTTGTTGCGTTTGTCTAAATTATAATCCTCTGAACCTGTATCATCCAATTCGGTAGACTGATCCACCGTTTCTAGATCTTCGCTACGTTCTTTCGTAAAGCATGACCCTCTGTCAGTTTCAGCCACTACCGTAGATGACGATCGTCTTCGCCTTTTAACATCCCTTTGTCTTATCATAAGGGACTTTTTCTTCCGCTTCTTTGAAGTCTCTCCGAGTTGTCCCTCATAATCATCGTCACTAAAGCTTTCAGATAACTCAGACTCGTCGTCCTCAAAGCTTTCATCCTCGTCACCTTCAGAAGGAATCTGCTCATCGTCACAATCATCACCCTCTTCCATACCACTTTCCGTATCATTTGAATCATCACTTTCTTTATATGATTTTAATGGGCCCCTCCGTGTACTCCGGTAACTTTGGGATGTCACACTTATGTGGTTGGAAGGAGGTGATTCTATAGATTTAGAGTTTAAGACACTTTCTTCCCTACCGTAGTCACTTCTAGAGGGGGGTTTTTCTGTCAACTGTATAAAAACGGCAAATGCGTAAGTCGTATTCTTTCTTCCACACACAGATCAAACAAACAAAGCATAATTAATTTACCTGCTGGCTGATTAATTTAAGGTACGGAGATTTCGGTGCAGCTTCGCCAACTGTCTCAATAAAATTTGCATCCTCCATAAATCGCGAAGGATCCACATTCATTAGAAAAAATGGTATAGGAACTTTTGTTCGTGGAGCTGGCAAAGCAACGTCGGCACACCACTTTAAAAACTTTCTACGCTTGGGGGCACATTTTATACTTCCATCGGGTAAGGTTCCTACAACTGTGGTTTGCAATATGTAGTCATATTCCGTAATATCTTCGTCATAAGGAAGTTTTCGTTTCAGGCAAAGTTCCTTTCCCTCTGAAGGAACACCGCTTGCAATAAAAGCACTAGCCCTTGTCCCACGAAAAGAAACACTGACGCTATCATCTCCTGGAGGTTTCAGTGATAATATTCTTTTTGATTGCAAAGCCGTGAACAATTGGTCATATTGAGATAACTGAAATAACGCGTGCGAATTTTCCTACAAAAAAAATAAATAAATTTATGTAATTATATACATAACCATCCATTGGGCTACTTCAACAAATGTCGTTAAGTTATACTTTTGCTATGTAATCGTAGATATTCCAAACGATGGAAGGTATGAGGTACGTAATGCCATCACTCTGTAGTGGGGAAATCACAGGGCGAGACTCAAATAGATTAGGATGATTACAAACTTTCCGAAGTTGCATCAGTACATTAATAACACTTAACAAGTTCCCTGTAGCTAAAGTTTCCTTGGTCCTAAAATAAAAAACAATCACATTCCAGTAAAGGGTATTTGTATAGGTCTGCGCTTTTGGCAAATTTATCCTTACTTGGTTCGCGACATGAAATCTTCGTACAGGAATCTCTGTCGCTTCGATAATCTGCACATAACAACATGTTCGTGCTTTTTTGGCAACTGTTTCTCCACTTCTGATTTTAAGCGTCTCAAAATAAACGGTCGAAGTACCTGTCACACAACATACAAGGATACATATATTGTTTGTATGTAATAAGGTTTGAAACTGCAAAATGGTCCTTTTGGTAGAACTTACTTTATGCAATCGACGAATGATGTTTTCATTATATTCAGAATTACCCTCTACCATCCCCGATACCGGATTAGAAAACCATTCTCGAAACTCTCGATGCGATTGGAAGACATTCGGCATAAGGAAATGCATAAGCGACCACAGTTCCATAAGGTTGTTTTGAAGAGGTGTACCAGTTAAAAGAAGGCGTCTAAATTTTATACATTATACGAGTCAGTTATGACTAAATGTATACTAAATTCTGACGGCTTTAAAATTACAGCTTGAATTAATACACACCTGTGAGTAGAAAAATTAAGAAGTAGTTGCCAACGTTGGGATTTAAAATTCTTTATATTTTGAGCTTCGTCTAATATCAAGTATTTCCAGCGCTTCCTTCGAAAACTACCATGATCTTGAATGACTAATTTGTACGACGTTATGCACACATGAAAGGCATTAGGCTTCGTCCATCCTACAAGGAAATATAATCGCACTCGCTGTATTTCATACGCTTATACACCAACACGGAAACATCAGTATACGCACTCCTCTTTATTTTTCATTCCACTTTTCATTTCCTGGCTGACCTGTTCGTTTTAGCCTTCTTTCTTTAATAGAGCCATAATAGGTAAGTATTTTAAATCCTGGGCACCATTTCTTGAATTCCATCTCCCAGTTTAGCATAACGGATGTAGGAACCACTATTAGATGGGGTCCCCAATTTCCTTTTTCGGCAGCTAAATGAGCTAGCAATGCAATCGTCTGAATAGTTTTGCCCAAACCCATTTCGTCCGCCAATATTCCATTCAATTTTTTTTCGTGCATAGTCACGAGCCAATCGAGCCCAATAAGCTGATATTCACGGAGAGTGTGATGAAGCAACGACGGTGCCTTGGTATTTACCTACACCCACAATTTTCACTTGTTGAACACCAAACACTTCAATGTGAGCCAACCACTCGTATTTTTTAGTCAGCGATCACTGATCCTCACATAAAACTTACCGTCTGCGACGACAATGTGTATCCTTTAGGTTGAAATGATTCGGCCATAGCAGCAACAGAATTCAGTGCGTCGTCATCATGTGCCTCCCCTGCCTAGAAAATGACAGAAGTTTAAAAGGGTATTTATTTACATACAGACAAGACACCTCAGACACAGCAAGCAGTGTAATTATTGCAAATTGTCTTGTCAAGACAAAAATAGTAAAACAATTATCAAATACCCTTTCCGGCGCAAAGGTTTGAAGCAAAGATGCTAGGCCCACAGTTTGTTCTTCATCTTCTTGTTCTTCTTCCCCTTCCGTTAGTATGTCTGACTCGTCACTCTCGCTAGAATGAACACCTTCGGCAGAATCACTTTCGCTTTCATCCATTTCAGAATCAAAGTCGGTCCCTGATTCGGCTTCAGCTACATCGGCACTACCATCACCAGAGAGTTTTGGAGGTACATGTGATTCATCTGAAACTAAGCCCATGAGTATCTATTATTCTTTTTCATTCACTAAATTAATTACATAAAACAGAGTGTGTAATCGTTTTTACATCTCGGCTCTATGTGCAAGAGCAACCGAGGAGTTATAAACGAGACATTTCTTTACCCAGTCTGGCGTAACTAAAAATCTACACAAACAGATTTTAGCGTAAAGCCGCGGGTTGCCCATATTGTCAAGATCAAAACATACCTGCATTTTCCTTTACAGAATCTACAGAATCCTTGTCTAGTTTCACCCTGGAATTGTCAGACGAGCCATCTTTGTTCGTGTCAACATCTTGATTTTCGGATACCACAGCATTTTTCCCGGATTCAGTTCCCATAGAATCTTCATCTGCTAATGAAAGAGAAGTACATGACTAAACTGGCTGAACTTAATTACATTTCAACGGAGTTTTTAGGAACAATTACACAGAATTATATTTTCCGCATCCTTCCAAGAAAGCTCAGCTGTATTGACGGAAATGCAGCTAGCATTCCAAACTAATAAATACACATACGTTCGTGTTGACAACTGACAGGAATTGTCGACAAAAACTGCGTATGCAATATCAACAATTCATAGATGTAAACTTACTATCTAATTTTGACGTAAGTTCTTGTAAATATCCTGGAGGCAGGTCATCCAACAAATCATCTAACGACAATTGACCATTTCTTTCCAATTCGGATAGCTCGTTTTCGTGCTCCTCGTTCTCCTCTTCTTCCTTGGCTATTGTTTCCTCATCGTCGTCCTCAGACTCTTGAGTGGGTTCGAATTCATCTAAAAGCATCACACCGTTTTCGAGTTATAAATATTGCAACCAGTTACTCGTACTAATTCTTAAAAGTCAAATTATATTTAAAAATGCAACAATATAAATATTCCTACCATCGGAGGGGGTTTCACTTTTCCTATCGACATTTGCGTCGGATTGATTCAGAGGATCTGAACTATTATTGTAAGCGTTTTCGCTTACGAAACTCTCAGCTAACATCGAAGAGTATTTTTCAGTTTGATCCACAATATAGCTCAACTGTTGATCCAGAGCCTTCTTCTTGATCTCCTCGATGCGAGATTGTTCTTTATATTCTACAATTTGTTGAGCATTGGACCAGAAATTTTTTATTTCTTTTGCAATGAAGGAAGCAATTCGACGCAATCGTATTTCATCCTCCTTCTTAGCCCGTAGTCGCTCAATTTCACGATCATTGAAATACTTGTCAATCATTTTGGCGCACTGCAACAACAAACAACAATGGGTTAGTCGGCATAAATTAATAACGTAATGTGTAAATTAAAAATACATATAAAATTAAAAATACATTATATATACTTCAAACAACTACTGGATTTCTGGTTGATTCAAACGTTCTTTCTGAAGCTCTCTGAATTTACAACCTATGATGACAATTGACAATGTAACAATTTCTCTGTGATTTTATTACTGAACGATGATTCTCTTCACATCATTCCTCCTACGACCATCTGTAGAAAAACGTTTCGCGAAGATGATCAAAAGAATCGAAGCAGGCGGCGTAAAGCTTGTGCGAAAAATCGAACCGTTTTACAATGTAAAGTGCACGCTTTCGCGCTATTTTAAAAGGAAATCGTGGACTAAGCTAGAAATACATGTACTATACGAGTGGAACAAATCAATAATAGTTTTAAAAAATAAGCATAGCAGCAAGAACGTGAATGCAACCATTTTTAAAATAACAATGAAAAATAAAGCGAAGGTAAAAAGATTCATGTCTAACACTGAGAGTAAAAAATCAGTAACTTCGCATCGGAAACGTATTCCAATAAGCATTGACGTTAAAGGTCGCTCCCGCGCATTAATTTTGTATATAGATAGGGAAAAAGGTAAATTACTCTTTTGGAAGCATTTCTTTTCCACTTTCTCTCTGCAGCGAAATCCGTGGCAAGCCATGTCATTTCTTCCAGTAAGTAGTCCCAATGTGCTTTTATTCTGGCAGGTTCATGATTGCGAGGCAACCTTCGGTCGTACCACATACCTTCTTTCTGCAATTCGGAGATTCTTTGCACAACGGATGCTTCCGCCTTGAGTTTCTCCGTGTACTTTTTAGGATGACTAACATCAGAAAGTTTATGATTACTACTACCAGTGAAACCACCGGAACTACCAGTATTTGTCTGTGACTGTTGCTGAGGCATAGACGAAGCATGACTTGTAGTAACAGTTGCTGTTAATGGATTTTCTTTTTTGTGGAGATTGGTATTACTGCTAGCGGGGTTGAGCAAGTCTCTTTGATGTGTAGAGGTGGGTTTAAACGGGGAATTCTGAGGAACACGACCATTGTATAAAGCCCTAAGAAGTAAATTAGGATCCTCCGGGTCCAGTGATTGAGTTTTGAGAAATGCAAGGAGGGCACTATGTGCCTTTCTAACGTACGACTCGAAGTCCTGGTAAGTCCCGCGAACATTTTGGAGGAAAAACGACTCGGCTATCAGGGATGAGTACTTAGCGGCCAAGGCATGCAATTCTTGATTGTGAATTTTGACCAAGGTTGGTTTTCCTCCAAATTCTTTACTTTTAATTAAAGTATTTGGTGAGTTTGATGCCTCACGCATCCTGCCTTTTCTTGGGGAAGCACACTCACTTCTTTTTTACAATCTTCCGTCTCTCCTTCGTCGTATTTTCTGCCGCACACACACACACTCCTAGTCACTTATGCACTCCTTGGCATTGACAAAGCTGGGACTGGGAAAGGAGCCATCAGCATCAGCGTTACTCCCAGACTGCCACTTGCCACTATATTAAAATAATCTATACAATATTCCAAATATTACTCCAGCACTCACCACTCACGCTCGCTCATCGAGAATCCAGAATGTATATTTTTACTTTTCTCTCTCCTCTCTTCCTCTCTACTCTCTACTCTCTTGTACTCTTCCACTTCTACTCTTCTACTCTTGTCTCTTCCACTTCCACTTACAAATTTCGTCCTTCCCTCTCCAACAAATCCTCCACACATGTACGTATATATGTGTGGATATATGCCCTGTCTGCCCGTCTCTCTTAAACTCTCTACGCACTCCCTGGGCTGACTGAGTTGAATGTGTTGAATGTGTTGAATGTGTTCAATGTGTTCCTCTCTTCCCCACCAGAATGCTGAGCTGACGCAGTCCGGCAATGGGAATCCTCATTCCGCTCATCCGCTCATTCTCACTCCCACTCCCCACCTCTTCTCTCATTCCTTCCTTCCATTCTTCCTTGCTCTCTCTTTTTCTCTTCTCCTTTTTCCTCCAAGCCAGGAAGAGCAAAAAAGGATGCCCAGAGCTCCAGATCACTCTTCAGCTCTCCCAAAGTCCCGAATCCTCTCCATCCACTCACACTCTCAACTCTCACAGACTCAGAGCACTGAGCACTCATCCAGCCACAGCCACAGCCACCAGATCTCACACATTCGCGGATTCGCGTCGGGATGAGCGAACGACCGAATGGAATCTCACCACCATATAAGAACATATAGTATATATGTATGCACGTATATATACATATGCATGAAAGCTAAAAGGCTCAAAGGAAAGTGAGGAGATAAATCCCAAGCTCGGCACAAGGTTGAGCTCAGATGCACATTGAGAGATGGCAGTCATTCTCTCATGTCACTCACAGACTCAAAGCCCAAAGAAGCCACCATTCCAGCCATGTAATCATAGAGAGGCACTCACTCTCACACTCAAGCCAGCCAGCATGTTCCCATCCCTTCTACTTCTGCAGGACAAAGAGAGAGAATTGGGAGACACGGACGCGGGACCGAGCGAGCGAGAGAGAGAGAGAGCAGAGAAAGGACTGAAGAGTGAACGCTCAAGGCTGAGACTCACGCTGTCACGCTGCTCGCTGCTCCATGAGCATCAAGCACAGACGAAACGAGAGAATTGGGAGAGAGGAAAAAAGGGAAAAGGACGAAAGGATAGAGTCATGAGGCATAGAGGAAAGCGCTCACACTCACCTTCACCTACCACACGCTACGACGCTACTCTCACTCTCTATACAATTGTGCACGACAGGACAGGACGTCCCTATACATACCTCAATGTATATATAGGGACGAGGTTATAGTTATAGACTTTCCGGTCTATACCCTGCCCTGTATATAGTCTGTCTGTATCTGTGTAGTGTAGCTCCTGCCCTCGTGCCCTCCTGCCTCCTGCTCCTGCTCCAACCACACTATAGTCATCCGGACGAGGGAATATAAGACAGAAGACACGCTCCAGAGTCCACACTCGCACTCAACACTCTAGGACTCTGCACTCACACTCTCTCCCACTCCTCCGCTGTCCATACTCTGCCTCTGCTCTCTCTCCAACTCTTCACTTTCAGACTTTACTCCGGCACTCCGCTCGCTCTGTCTCTCCAACCCTGTACATACATACGCTCTGCGGCTCTGGCTTATGCTCTGCACTCCATGTCCACGCCGCACTCATTCGCATTGTCGCACTCTCCAGTCTCCAGTTTCAAAACTAGACAGCCAAGTTTGACGAGTTGTAAAGCCTAACTCCTGTCAGCCGCAGCCTCAACCTCATATAGCCTGCTACATGTATTCCGCTTCCAATTCTAACTGAAAGTCCAAGGGGAAAATTTTTTGAAGGAAACTACCAAAACACTGAAAATAGCAAGTTTGAACTGACTCGGTTTTAGACAGTATGCCATGCAATGCTGGAGAGTGGAGAGACGCTCAACAACCGCAATTCAGGGTTTCCAGATGTCATGATTTTATCAGGAGTGTACCGATGGGAAAGCCATTTCCTGATTCCTGATTGCACTCCAATCGGGTACTGATTTTTGAATTCCCCCCAGAAATATTATACTTTCACATTAACGCCTACAATAGCTCACAAAAATATAAATTGCGGGAAGATACCATTGGAAATAGGTACAAAGGTAGATGTTTGTTGGAGTTCATGTCTGTTTTTTCATTAATTCGTCGAGGGGTTACCAAAAGAAACCCATCCGCGCTACGGTACAAACTTTTGGGGCAGAGAACAAATTCCAATAACATACTTTTGCAATAAATGATCAATGTTAACTACCTCATGGGCAGATTTCCGCATAAATCATTTTTTGGTCGATTTTATATTAAATCCAATTCCGAATGTCGACTAAACTCTTTTAAACTAGCGGTTATAGAGAAAATCAGAAATTGATTAAAAATTGGATAGGTAATGAGCTTACACCTTATTTGTGCACGAATAAAATTTTTTGGTTTTGCTTACAATTAGAGAAAAATATGTCCATATTCCATATACGTATACATTAGTATACTAAAGTTAGTATTTGGTGTCCTCTGATCCGGTCAGTTTTTCGAATATCGTGTGATCTTCTCCGATCCGGTCAATTTTTTAAATATTGTGTGTTGTCCTGAATAAGAAACAACTGCATGTTGCCACAGCCGATGCGCTGTTAAGCTGTTTCAATTTCAGATTGCTTGTAATTTGTTTTTGAGAAGTAATAATTACAGCAGTTTGTAGGAAATTCGAAACTCATGTTCGAAACGAGCAAAGACATTTTTCAGCTGTGATTACTGTTTGCAGTCCTCGTTGAAAGTGCATTGGAAATGATGGACGATTGAGAGGCATTGTCATGATTGGGATTGGAAGCGCTGATATCCTGTACCCACACTGTGTCCCGTGTCCTGCATTCGGGAAGCAGGGTTGTAATTTTCCCTGATCCGGAGTATTTTCCTTCCCATTTTTCCGAAAAAAACTGTTTTGGTAAAACTACTACGAAAAAATGGCGCAGCAGAAATTGTTGAGCAAACAGAAAACAAGCAACCGTAATGGCCAGGTCGGGTCCTAAAAATTTGTTTTTTTTACCTATTCCGCTGAGAATTTGCGTTTATAGCTATATCTCGCTTTTTGGCTGGATATGATTGATTTGCTGCAAATTTTGTGAGTACAAAGCTTGTATTAATTCTGTCTTCTCGCGTTTTTGTTAATAATTTGTGTGAGTGGGTGAAAGCTTCTCCCCACTCCAGCAAAATAAAATTTCTTCCCACAAATGCTTTATTTTATGATTAAAATGCGGTAAAAGCCCCAAGTTCGTGCATGGTCCAACCTTTACGAAGCATAATGAGATTGTAAAAAGCATAATTTTTAAAAGTATAACATATTTTGGCTAACAGCATAATTTTCTTCGAAAATAAAGCATAATGTGGTCGTCTCAACATATATTTTAATTACAAAATACATTTTGTATTTAATTGTATTGTAAATCGTATTTACAATACAAGTCGACGTAGCAATTACCAAAGCAGGAAGGAGAATGTTTATGCTGAGAAAACTAAAGATGTTTAAATTCAACGCAAATGAATTAACTCAAATTTACAAAGCGTACATACGCGTAATAATAATCTAAATAAATTACTATTAATAATAACTGGAAAAATAATTTCTAGATCAAACTACACAGGGATGCACACGAGGGGGTTTTTGGTCACCCGGGTGACTATTGCGCACTTTCCAGGTGACCATCGACCAGATTACCGGTCTTTAAAAATTGACCATTTTCGTCTATGTGCTAAAATAAAACCGCCACTAAATTCGAAATTTTGATTCAAATAAAAATTTCAAAATGGTTGCAGATTTATAATTAGTTA